>JAOUQU010433905.1:0-10036 GCA_028566735.1 Ammoglanis amapaensis | reverse complement strand
TGAGCAAGACCCTTAACCCTGTCTGCTCATTGTAAGTCGCTTTGGATAAAAGCGTCGGCTAAATGCAATGTTATTATGTTATAACTGGAAAGCCGGTTTATACATGCAAATCACTTTTTTGCAATACATTTATTGTTGACTGAGGGTGATTTCTCAAATACAAAAATGTCAGTTTCTACCAACATATGTAAACAGTGTGAGTGGAGAAGTTTGTTCTTTGGACTTAGATCTGACTAAAACCCTGTGTACACCAAACATTCATTCTTGTCAGTTTATCTCACAGGTATGTATCAAACGTGATTTGCATGGGTGAACTGTATCTGTGGTCTGTATCCAAACAACCAGGCCTTTTTTTGGTCAATGCAAATTATATTTAGGCCACCGGCAAAAACCACAACCAAGCCAGTTTATGCTTGTTATTTATTATACATACTCAAACAGTTCACATACAAACATATAAAACTGGATGCCTGATAACAATTCCATTTTTGTTCAATTGAATTCGAATTCACAAACTTTAATGTGTCCTGTACACCACATCTTTGGACATAAATGAGCTATTTTATCATCATTGAAGTGAGCAAATGTCCATGTTCTGTAATATAAAGTGTCAAACATTTCTTCATTTTAGAACTCACTCTAGCAATATAGAAAAATACTTACGCATTGCAGTATGGTTTCTTATCAAAGCCTTTGTAGTTCTTCATATTTAAAGTCATCTTGCACACCTCGCAGCTGAAACAACCTTTATGCCAGTACTAAGGAGGAGAAAGACAAAGACTTATTAAAGCGTAGTGCACACTAACCCGAAATAGCTCTAGCGCTCACACAAGGGTACACAAGGGTATACTGACAATTGCAAAATCCCACTGATCGTTTACAAGTTTTACAACATTTACAAGTCATTTCCAGTTACTATATTGCATTTAACATACAATTGACTGCTGCCGACCTCTACTCCTGACCCTCATCCTCCTCAAAATGTCCACCAACATCTTTTTACTATATTTTGATGATTTCATCAGACTCTGGATTAGTTCACATGTAAAATAGGTTTGATGGTATAGATGTTTTTTACAGTTAAGAGAGTCTGTATACTGTGATTAAACTTAATAGCCTTAGTTTTAAGATGCCTTTAAGTGCTCCTTGAGCAATGTTTAAAAGTGTGAAGTGTGTTTGTGTTCCAGAGATTAAGTTCTCAGTAAAGATGTCTGAAAGTATATATTTCTTGCAGAATACAATAAAATATACAAGTTTACACCAAAAGATGTACTTTTTTACGTGTGCGTGTGTCAATAAGCCATAATAACAGAACAGCCAGGATAAGCGACTGAAGTGCCCTTTAGCAGGGCACATAACTCCTAAAGGCTGATTTATACTTTGATATTAGTGTGACGCTGAGCGTTTAGGTCACATAAGACTCTCCGTAGAGCCTCTGTGTAGCCCAACACACACATCCATAATAACAAGCACATGTAGAAATATTCTGACCACAAGGAGCAAGTAGCAATGCGTATCACGAGTGACCGCTCAATACCTATCAAGACAATGTGAGCGCGCTTCTAGTTAAAGTATTAGCTCTCTGCATATGCCAGTGCCTTGATGTTTACAATGTTTTGTTTACGATCCAACATTTGTACAAGCATTCGTTATTCAAAAAAATCATCAGCTAAAAATCTAAACACATATGCGACAAAACCCTCTTAGCCCTCTGACGTTGTGATCGGTGAATTACTGTGCGGCGGATATGACCTCGACAGCGTCGTCTTGCGACGAGTCAATGCAGAAGTATAAATCAGCCTTAACTGCTCACTTAAGTGCTCACTACTGACCCCTAGTGAGTGTTCACTAGTGTGCGTTTCACTGCACATAAGTTAAATGCTGACCAATTCTGCAGTGTGTAAAATGCACAGAAATACCCAAAATAATGTTTACAATTCGTGGATGCGCTTCTACTTATAATGTTTTGTTTTGAAAGTGGTTAAAACTAGGGTAATTAATAATGAGTAAGTTGCTCTGTAACACATGCGCACTCTTCAGAAAGGATTCCAAGAGTGTCAACTGACATATTCGATAAAACAGAATAACAACAGCAGAACAGAAATCAAGCTTCTGGACTGCTGGTCTTAAAATTGAAAGTTCTGGCTGTACTATCTCATCAGTCACCTAAGCAAGGATGTAAACACTTAATCGCTTAGCTTGTGTTTTAGCCCTTATTCTGGATTTAAGTGTCTACCGAGGTAAATGTAAATATGCTTTTTGCTTAAGTGCTCACCAATCCGGACAATCATGACTAGTACGCCCAATGCAACTCTGTCCAGCCCAGTAATTGATTTTTAAAATCGATTTTTCCATTACACACATTAGCACAAAAGCCCGAGATTGACAGACTCTTTTTGGGGTATACTGTAGCTCTGTCTTGTTCTACACTGATTTAACACGATATATGTGTAATACCACAGTGATTGATATTTTTGTCAAATTGATTTGTTCTTTTTAATAAAATCAATTCTCCATGATAGTGTTAGAACTAACATTTGCTAAACTTGACAGCAATCGAGTAGGTATGCAACTCTCCGAGTGCAGGATCAAATGAAATGGCCACAGTAGGTGTTGATATTTCCACGATGCCCTTTTGAGAATAAAGTGAATGAATGCTAAACATTCAAGACATGCCGTAAAAGTTTACTATATGTGGTATGTAAAAATGAAAATGAAAGAGCATGGAATTCGCTGGAATTAATGCTCCGATTAGAAGTCGCTACAACAGACTGTGATCTGTATTATTGATTAGGCATGTTTTTTTATGGATTTACCAAATGCCCTTCCTGATGGCACCCTCCTATTTATCCGGGCTTGGGACAGACACTAAAATGTAGTGGTTTCTACATCCTAGCACAACCTAGGCTAGCATGGTGCCAAGCTGCCATGCGTGCTAGCAGGAAAATTCCACAGCTCTACATGGGTGTTAGAAACATGGAATTAATTTACTAGAATTAGTAAATGTACATAAGCCAGCAGTCAGAAATATGTACAAAAACATATCTAGATTGCAAAATGTGCTTAATTATCTAAATTGTTTATTAAATCTTTAAGTAAAATGAAAAAATGATGAAAATGGAAAACTATTTGTAGTAGTTTTACTTGTTGTAAAAATCCTAATTGTGTTTTGAAATCATAGATAATTATAAAAACTTGATGTCTGTCGAAACTTGAGATTTATACATTCATACATCGTGCTTGATATAAAAAAAAACTAGATGAAACGTGAAATCACCTGACCACAGCAGATGTCTCCACGGACTTTTGGTTTGCCTGAAATGGGATCTGGCCCAGTGAATATGCCGATCGTTTTTGCATAGGATTGATGTTTGTCTTTGGCTTTGCATAACTGAGCGTCAGGTTACATTTCTTGATTAAGACTGGAATAAGCTAATGAGTCACAACCCATCTGGAAAAGACTAAGCCTTGGGTGGATCCTCTTTTCATACCAACTCAAGACACCTTGTGATACATTTTAACCCTTAATCTGTAAGCACTTCACTTTATTGTGGCAAAAGTCAATTTTAAATAAGTTTACATTTACAAAATACAATCAAGATGGTTAGTAAAACATAACCTTCTTTTAAATTTCATTTGATATTTGACCATTCAATAATAGTTTAAGAGAAAAGACCTCTGAAACTCATATTTACTGGATTTAGAAATGTCCAACTCTTCATTCCCCCTATTTTCAGTTCTCACAGCCAAGTGTTTTTTATTCTTCTTTTTAAATGCTGTTTGTGATTTGAGTAACAAAGCAGAGCAGTGCAGCTATTATTGTTGCTGATGCTATCATTTCCTGCCATTGTCTTTATCAGAGTTATTTTATAATGGCAGGAGAGTATAAAAAGCTGAATGTGAAAAAGACTTACCGGTAGTTACGTCGTATAATGTATTAAAGTAATGAGCAACGAACACCAAACTTCAATCAATATTCACTCTTCACGAATACTCCTTACTTCTGTACTTTAGTTCAAATCTAATACCATTACTGTATAAAACAAACTTAGCTGAAGATAGATTAATGCAGTTCTTATGAAGATTAATAAACACCAAATGGTCTTCGTAGATTGTTGTTTTAATACATTAAACCAGGATGAGCGGTTTCATTATATTAGTTATAATAAAGAGCTCCAATTTATGTTTACAGAGCTAGAACGAGTTATAACTAATCTTTAGTAAATATAATTTTGTTAAAGTTTGTTAAATATTCTCCAGTCTACCCAAGAACCCCTGTTGAGTCTGGATCTTCTAAATGTTATGATTTAGGGAAATTTTCCTTTCCACAGTCACCCTTGGCTTACTCCTTGATCAACAAGAAACTTGGTGCTCAACCACTCTGTAAACTGCTTTGTGACAATGTTTATTGTAAAAAGCACTATACGACTAAACTTTACAGGGTTCAACGGCAGGAAAGAAGATTGTAGTACAGGTTCATCATTACAGCACGGACGAAGAATACTAAATAAGTGAAGTTTAACCTTCCTTGTTTAAATACATTAACACCCTAAACATCGTAGACCAGGGGTCACCACTGTGAGGTCGCCCGGAAAAACCTCAAGAGTCCTCATTAAATGTTAATATATTAAAGCTTTATTAAAGAGGGGCAGCTGTAGCTTGAGCAAGAGACAGAACCCCTAACTGTTCCCCGGGCGCTGTGGCTAGGGATGCCCGTTGTGGCAGGCCCATGTGCTCGTTGCTGCTCCCTAGTGTCACTACACGGATTAAGGTCAATGTGGAGGAATATTTCGTGTGTGTGTGTGTGTAGAAGTACTATGGTGGAAAAAGGTATTCTTAATTATCAAGTGCATGTAATCAGAAAAGAACAGATTCTAATATATCTTTTATTTATCAATATCGCCGAGTTTAGCGTTGCTGTGTAGCGAAACCGACACCAATGTATAGACTAAATTGAATAGTTGTTTTTTTTTTTAAATGGTTTTATAGTGAGTTGGATGGAGGAGACGGAATGACACGTAAGATTGTTTCTCCTCTTTAGAGAAGGAAGGCCGCGCGCGCGCGCACGCGGGCAGGCGCGCCCCCGCCCATCACTCTCCGTTTAGCTAATATTTAACATGTCAAACCAAACAGTTTTGTAAATTCTTCCTCAGTAAAAAAAAAGCTGGAATTATCTTCGTGATAACACGTGTACAAAGTCTACGTTTCTTAAAAAGTGCCGCAAACGCAGTCAAATAGTAGCGTTCCACCGTAGCTAGCTAACGTTATCCATCAATGTAACTAGCCTCACGTCGCTAGCTAGGTGGTTCGTTCCACTTCCGTTCCGACCAAAACAGAACCCCCAAAACAGTTTTCATTAAAATCTTTTAAAATCGTGTCTATTGTGAGAAACCGTTACACACACACCATTAACACTCAACATCTTGGTTAGCTTACCTTGTCGAGGCAGTTCACTTTTTCCGTGGGATACACGACTCGGTTACACCGACCACACAACGGATTCATTTTGACTCTTGGCGCGTCCAAATACAATCAAAAATACTTTAAACAGAGAGTCGTTGATTAAAACAAGAACCGCGGATGTATTATTCCTTCAGTAAGTCCAGTACAGGCGGTGGCTGTTGATGTTTTGCACCGCTGTCTGTCACCAAACGAGCAGACGTGCGCGGAAAGCGCGAGCACGAGAGCAGTTTGTTCTGCGGTGCGCGATCCCGCGTAAAGAAAACCTGACTCGGGAACGCGCTTTCTTCGACAAGACACGATAGCTCATTTGATTAGATTTACATGCGACATCGTAGTAAACTTAATCACGCAGTTCATTAAAGTTAAACCTGGTTTACACGTTATACAGGCACACCAAGAGGGCGAAAATACTCAACAATACTCAGTATGTGCATTACTGTAGAATTTTGAAAACACATTGGAATTATTCTTTATTTAACCAAATCCGTGCAATGAAACTCACATCTCCATACTCTAGGGGGCAGCAGTGCACGGTGAGTTGGGCAACCCTAGTCACTTATTACGGGGCAGCAGTTAAAGGCTAATCAAGGGCACTTAAGTCGTGACCTGTTGACTCTTAGAATCAGAATGTATGTGATTGGGTTATCAAATTTACTAATCACAAAATGTCAGGCATATTTGGCTTTCAGATTCAAATTCAGGATGAACCTTAAAATGCACTCCGAGCTTTACAAGTGAACCCAAGGTGACCTCTAAACTTTTGCACTTCCAACTGTTCAGTGTTTCAGTACAGTGCATAACTTGCTGTTCTGAAATGTTAACAGCAAAAGTATAATTAGAAGATCAATCAGAACTGGTATTAAATGCTCGTCCTTGTTTTGGAGTGGCACTTTTTTAATAATTCGGTAACAAATATTTTTAGTGGCGGTGGTATAGCTCAGACTGCTGATCAAGATTTATTTCCAGAAGGTTTCCCCATGTAGTTTGGTTCATTTTTTTGTATGTTCTCCCAGCATCTGCATGGATTCATTTTAAGTCCAAAAACATGCTAATAAAGTGGACTGAAGATGTCTATGACTGTATTTGATGTGTACTGATTAAGAACCGTGTATCTGGCATGAATGTAACCAAATTGTAAAACTTTAAAATCCTAATCAAACAAGTCAAATGTGTAGTATGGTAGATATTTTTTTTGTTTTGTTTATTTGTAATAATTGGTCGATTTTTAAATTGATTTGCTATTATTTCTTATAAGATATTTGTGTAGAGAACTAATAAAAGAAGTCCTTATTGTTGGTTATTTGACTGCAGATAAGATTAGATAATCCTTTATTGGTCACACAGTGGGGAAATTCATATAGTGGTTCAGGTCTGGATGCCCCATAAACAACAATTGTAGGAAAATGATTTACTGGTGAAATTCATATTAGCCAAGGGATGTAGAGCTGCAGTGCTTCACGACTAGTTTTTACATTCCAAACTCAACTAAAAAGCAATACACCCTCCTTCTTGTGTGGGGGTATAGCTCAGTGGTAGAGCATTTGACTGCAGATCAAGAGGTCCCCGGTTCAAATCCGGGTGCCCCCTCAAAAAACCATGTGGGTCTAATTTTAGTCCCACATTTTTAAAAGTGTTAGTCAAAGTCTAACGTGTCTGTTTAACCGGCCATACTATCTAAAATACTTTCCTTAATATAATGTACTGTCCACACATTAAGGGGCAATACGGGCTGTCCCCACCAGATGTCGCTGTGGAGCAACCTAAGCACAAAAAGTTAGTCTAAGGCTGCCACCTTACTATTCTAAATCACTGTTGCTCATACACGTTGCATAAGAACTAGTTGATAAGAAATTCAAATGTTCTCCATTTTGTTTCGTCTTTGTTTCGCACATGATTTGAAGTCGTCGATTACTGACATGGATTATGCACCAGATGCCCTAACTGACACGTCCTTTGCCATGTATCTATCTTAGAGAACGGCACCACAATGCACTGGTTTATGTATTTTAGTAGTTCGAATCCCATTGTACAATACAGTGTCTCCAATTAACCCTGTTAAATGTTGTCAGGGAAATTCAGAACTTTTGAAGAAAACAGACTCTGACACAAAGAGAGAAAGTACAAAGACCATCCTGCTTTGGAATCAAACTTGGACCTTCTTGCTGTAAGGTGACAATGCTATTCACAAAGCCACTGTGCCATGTCTGGCTCCTGGACATGAATTGGCATATTCTTGAACTTACAAGCTTACCTACTTACCACTTTTTCAAATAGAACAATCTAAAAAAATTGATTTACAACTACAAAACCGAACTCCAACACAAATCCAGATGCCACACACAAAATTCTGAAGGGTGTATAGATACCAGCTAGACCACCCCACTGTGTTTACCTGTCCCCAGTACAGAATGTATGGCTTTTTGGGGAAAAAAAAAGGAACATTGTTTGCTTTTTTCCATGTATTGGATAGTTTACAGTGTTCTTAAATTCTGACATATTAGCTATAAAAAGCAAAAACATTGTAAAAGCACAATCTATTAATCATAAATAAATAACAGTAAATAAAAATAATGTAATGCTTCAATAGCTTAAAAACTGAGCAGCGTCTTCAGTATACATTTGGAACCTAACACTCACAGGTTGTGCGTACAGTAATCCTTACTCTTACTGAAGTAAAAGTCTGTAGTGCGTCGGAGCAAAAACACATTTTAGTTTGGGCAGATCTCCCACGGCCCAGATAACACAATCTCCTGGTAACGTAATTAATATAGACCTCTGATAAAGAGATAACACACACACACACACACGCGCACATGTGGATTTCTTCACAGACTAGTTTTGAGTCACTGTGCCAAATGCCAGAGCACGTGGTGATTTTAGTCTGTTGAGTTAAAATTCCGAATAGGCACCAACTCCAACTCTGGACAAGGATGAAGGCACATCTGGTACACAACTGGCTCTGAAAGGTTTTGGTGAATAGCACAGCATGCTTAGTTCGCTAAAACCCGAGATCGCATCCAGTCCAGACTCGCCAGTAAACTAAAGAAACAGGAAAAAAAAAATCACAGTGATGTAATGTACTTCTACATCAGTACAAAATGTTATACATACTTTAACTTTTACTTATTCTATCAAGTACTTATTCTATCAAGCTACTGGAGCGTGCATACTTCTGCCACGTCTGATTAACAACAGAGAATGAATGAACGACCGACACACACCCCTCGCCAGTGAGTGCACAGCAGGCTTGGACATGCCAGGAATGTGCTGTGAGAGAACTGAGCGTAAGACTGTGGGAAATCTCAGCTGGTGACATGCTGTTCTTCATGTCCTGCTTATTAGCCAACACTAGGACTGACGCGTTCTGCAGATCCTGTGAAAGAAGCAACAGAAATGGATTTAGATGGAATATAGAATGTACAGAAGACCAAATAGATTGTGCTGTACTTTTTCATTTCTACTCACCTCGTGTGCAAGCATTCGATGAAGCTCCTCTTTAGTAAGTGTTAAACGTTCCCGATCTGTACTATCAACCACCAGGATCACAATCTGTAAGATAGAGCGGTCCAAAGTCTAAGAAACAAGTCAACGTGCACAGAAGCTAGAAATTTGTTTGGATTGCACACAGAAAACGTTGGAGGATGAATATCTTTCACTTAGCTTCATTTACTCCGAATGTACACTGTCAAGTCACATTATTACGATCACTTTTCTAGGGTTGACACAAGTAGCTCACAAAGAAAGTCAAGTTTTACCATGTCTCCCAAATTCCCCAAACTGGAAATCAATGGAGCACATGAGGGACCACCACAATGGTCATAATTGTGTAACTCTACAAACCCTCCCCCACGCCACCTCCATTGGCTGTGTGATAAAGCCGTGACTACCAGGACCTTACTGAGTCACTCCCAGTCTGTGGTGATTACTCTGCATATTAGTTTGTAGTCGTTATAATGTGACTCAACAGTGTAAGTAAAGAAACAGAAGTGACATTGTGATCACTTCAAACAATCCACACCTATATATAGAATATAAACAAATAATATTCATGCTTAAATTTTTTAAAGGTTTGAAGATCTTTATTTTAGCACAAAACTGCAGAGCTTAAACTAAATACATTTAATCATCGCTTTTAATTAATTGACCTACACTGTGGAAAGTCACATTAGGTTTAACACCCTAAACCACACGTGTGTACCTCAAAGCCAAATCAGGCCTGTCACGTCATTTGGGTTTGGTCTGCAAAAGCTTAAAAGCTAGACTAATAATAATAATAATACATTTTATTTGCCGGCGCCTTTCAAGACACTCAAGGTCACCTTACATCCAAAAAAAATCCATAAGGTACATAGATCGGGCAGTGCGTATTTAAGAATAGCAGCTGAGTAAAGCAAATTAAAATAGAAAATAAAAGCAAGATAATAAATAAATAAATAAAATAGCAGCTAAATTAGGCAAAATAAAATAGGAACTAAGAGCAGGATAAAAACAAATACATACAGATTAGTTACAGAAGCTTGATTAAGACAATCACAATGAATAAGCCGTCTGGAAGAGATGAGTTTTAAGAGCC
>JAOUQU010433885.1:0-10038 GCA_028566735.1 Ammoglanis amapaensis | reverse complement strand
TGTGAGTGTGTGTGTGTATACGTATATATGGGGGTACATAGTAATGAATAATAACCAGTAATATAAAAAGAATGATTGATAACAGCATTTACACTTTGTTGAAATCCCGGGCAGCATCTACATGTAGGATGGCTAGAGCTTTTAGTTCTTGCCATTCTGCCACGAAGGACTGAAAAATGAAGTGCAACAAAGACTTTAACATATTTTTTTCTTGTCTTTACACCGGGCCATTGGGATTTGTTTTACAGTAAAGACCACAGCAAACACACACATGGTTTTATCTTTACCCTTATACACATGTTTATTGGTCAGAATACTTTCTGAATGAATCACAAATGCTTTTTTATTGTTGTTTTTTTGTTTATTTACTGAAATATGTTCCTGAATTGTAACTGTAACCCCTTTTTACATTGCATTTTACAAAAAAAACAATGATAATAATGTACCAGTAGCAACATTTCTGGCTCTGATTGTTTTGTGTTATGCTGTGCCTACAGCAGCATCTCAGGTTAATAATTTATAAGTATACTTGTATTTGTGTGGGCACACAAACATTGCGCTTTCCTCTCCCAGTAGGTTTTGCCTTGTGGCAGAAGCTGTCACTGTTGTGTTTTAACAAAAAATGATTGTGTAGGCAGGTGGTAATTGGACAGTGACACCATGCATGTAAATTTGGTACTGTGCCTCAACTGAAAAAAAATGTGATTATAATAAATATTAAGAATATTTAAATGCTTACAGCTGTTTATTATACGTGATATATAAGCTATAAATTATAAGACAACTGCATTACTTTAATTTACACTATAAGGCAAACTTTGTATTGGCACTGATTCCAGTATTGATTTTGCAGCATTTTATACAAGTATACTTATAAATTAAAATACAGTATTGACAGGGGTGTTGAATGAGATTTCAGTTCAAGCTACTGGAGTTTCTGCATACAAACCTTGTCGAATTTTATCTTTATGTCTTTTGATTTGTGCAAATGTTGACAGCCATTGGAACATATAGAAATAAATACTCAAACTATAATCACCTGTTGTAGGTTTTACATACTTTTGGCTAAAGTGAAAATGTGAGGGAAATGGAAAGTGTGAGTATTTCAGTAATTTTGTACATAAAGGTACCTAGCAAAAGGTGTAGATATTCCATATAAAACCAAATCATCAAGGTCAAAATGTAGACAACAAAAATAGTACACAACAAAACATTTACTTTTATTTATTCTTAAACACTCATTAAAACTGACCACAATAGTTGTAATTGTAGTTAGAAAATTATAAGTGAAATGTATCTGTTCCAATGTATTACTACCAAGCCACTGCCTGGTTTAGGAAGTAAAACGATTGGATGGTTACTAATCTAAAAATCTAGCAAACAGTTATAAATAGATTAATAATTTCGTGCAACTTTCTTCCAGGTCAATAAGGTTCAAGTTGATCTTAATTAATCTCATGAGAATTATGTGTTAAAGAAGTATTAAAGTAAAGAAATACAAGAAGTATTGTGTCTTAAGTGACGACTGTACATCTAATGTGTTCTAAAGACAAAATTGAAACACTGTATGACGACAGCAAATTCAACAAAAAATAGTCAGTCAAAAAATATGTTGAGAAGAGCTTTTTATAGAAAGGAACCATATCTTTTCAGTCCAGCAATGCTGCTGTCAAATACACACAGAGGTTACACCTCGCCTCCCTCTCCTCCTTTTCTGTACCTGTCACCTACTGAGGCAGAGCCGCAAATGAAATATGGAGATAGCAATCCTTGCTGGTCTTCTGTGGGTCAGTGATTGTGGCATATAGATGGAGCCCTCGTTTCTAGCCCAATTTTAGGCTGTCTGTATGATAGCCAGGATATCTTTTTTTTCTATTTCACCATTTCCTTAATGTTCCTTTTACCCTGTATTCACGAATTTGATTTAATACCCATTTCTTTAAAACATAACACATTTTTATGAGAAAAGAAAATTGATAATTGACCCGACAACATTCATATATCACTAGGTGTACATATAGGTGTCATTTAACATTGAGTTGTTGACTTTTGGCATATGAGCCATGACCCTGAACAGGATAAAATGTTAGTAAAGACTGTATAGAGATGATAATACGTATAGAGGACATTTAGACATAATAGAGATGTTACCAGCCTGTTGGCTTTAGCCAGAATATATTTGATTAAGCAAATAAAACCATAATAAATGAATTTAAATGCACCAGCTGTTTATTCAGCTTAATTGACACCACGTCCACATAAGAGCTGTCACTGTTCCTTCCATGTAAGCAAACAAGCCTGTAGGCTGTTCAGCAGCATTGAGTTAACAGAGAAACATTAATTTCATGGTTATGTAGCTTTGGTCTCTAAAGGTTGCACGGTTAGCAGTTTGAAAACTTTTTTTCCACATCTCAGCTGTTAATTGATCAATTAGAATCATTGACTGGCCAGTGGGACGGCTCTGCTGATTTTTCAGACTTAATGAGTTAGTGATTAAATGGTAATGATCGGCCAGGCACATATGGCAGTGTTGCAGAATAAGGTTAGAAACCATACAGTGGATGTAATACTCACTCACAAAGAGTCACACACAATCCAGATCATTTCTTAACTAAACACATTTTTAAATCAAACTTTTTACTACTATAGCACCAAGGAGAAGCAAACATTTTCTTCAAGCAATGGCATTCAATAACCAATTTCACACAAGTAATAGTTTCTCATGTAACTATTTGGATGGGAGCAAAACAAGAAAATGTGCTTTGTGGATCTATTAATACTCTTGTAGTCAATTGTAGTCAGAACATTCAATTCCATCCAGATTTGAAAAGCTTTTACAAAGATGAAGAAACATAACCCTGTACTGTTCTCAATCTATTAAAGGCTTGTTGATACGAAACGACACTTTCTTTGAAAAGACCAACATGTATCAGGTAAATAAGATTGTGGATTACAATGCTATTTAGTAGTTTTAAGAAAAACTGGGTTAGTTGGTGATGCTTGTCTAGTCTATAAGCGAATGGTTGTGTGTAGGTAGGAAGAGTTTGTGTGTCTGCCTTGCAATGAAAAGCTTAAAATCAGGCACCCGAAAGTAGGTGAGTGAGTGAAGTAAAATACTGGTAAGATTGGTTTTGGGTTGTAATTCACACAACGTTTGCTTAAAAACATTCTATAACCTTGAACATTGCTCTTGTTGTATTATTGTACCATCTAAATAACTGAAAGTTAAGCCCCTTGAGCTGAAGGATCCAGCAGTGGCCACCTGGGATTGGCAGGGCATGAACAAGCAGCCTCATGATGTGTGACCCTCTGCCTTTTCTGTTGAAACTCTACTAAAAAAGATGGATGTTTTGGATGGGTGGTGTTTTGGATCTGCTCATGTGTTGCTTTGCCAAAGGAACACAAAAGCTTTTTAATTCTTCTGGTGTTAATTGCAGACCTTGGTGTCAAGGTGCGCGCGCGCACACACGCACGCACACACACACACACACACACACACACACACACACACACACACACACACACAAGAGGAGAGAGCGAGAGAAACACACAAGCTCACATAATTGTTGGCATTGCATCAGCCAGTTCTTAGACAGATGGGGTTTCATTACTCAGTTTCATGTAATAGTAAGATTGTGGCCAGGCAGGGTTGGTTGATGCTGGCATACTCATGTTCTCTTGTAGTCTTTGCATAAGACAATACAATAAAACCTGAACACGAGAACAATTCAACTAGACAGAGCATCTATAAATCAATAAAGTGAAATCCATGTTTAATTTACATAATTCTCTTTCCATATGGGTTTTCACCCATGGTTTAGGTCATAGCATAAAGAAACATGATCACAGGAGTGTGAGCTAATGTAACCAGGACGGGATCGACAGCACAGCTACATCAACACCTGTAAGCACTTTATAAATATACCATGAATAAATGTAAAATATGTAAAATGTCTTATATGCTGTTTACTTCTTATCTCTCAGCGCCTGCCCACATGCACAGTTTTACACGGCCATGGTCATAAATCTTAATTTAGTCTTCAAGCTGAGATATTTTTCACGACTCTGTTATATCTGTCTTTTCACTATCTTCCTCTCTGTCCCTGTCATATTGTCAAATTTATTTCTGTGCACTACCACCTCTGAGTTCATCACCTGTCATATAAGTTTGGTACCTCTAACACGACAGCATTTTCAGCTTGTAAAACGCAAATAGCAAGACATTAAAATAGAAGCAGAACATCAACAACAACAAAAAAACTATGTAAATGAATAGCAAATCACAAAGAGCAATTTTCTTTGGAATTAGAAGCTAGCAATGGTTCAGGAGCAGATTCATTTTTACAAAAACATGAAAGAAGTAGAAGCAATAAGTAGAATACAAAATTACAAAGCTACAGGGAGCACAGCTTGAACAAATGACCTTCTTGACACTTTACTCATTCATTCATTGTCTGCTTTACAGTTGCTTTTTCCTGCCCGTGGGTCTGATTTACAAGGCGAAAGGTAAGAAACACCACAGACAGGGCACCCTTCAAATTCCGGGTAAACATAAATGCTCACACATATAGGGGGGGGCAATTTTAATTTTAAGTCTTTAAGACTTTGAGAGGAAACTAGAACATTAAGAGTAAAATTTTTCACCCTTTTGCTTTTACACACAAAATAATTAGCGTTTCGGATTTCACCCAATCTGGGCACGCTAGTGAACACACACTAGGGGGAAGCAGTGAGCACACATATACCCATGTAGTGGGCAGCGCTAGTTATGGCACCCAGAGAGTAGTTAGAGGTTCTGTACTATGCTCAATAGCACATCGGTCGTGACCTGTTGACTCCCAGAATCAAACCTGCACCCTTCCGATTACAAGCCGATTACAGTTTTCTAACTATCAGGCCACATCTGCCCCAAAATGGAAACTTCATGCGGAAGCCAAACCGTTTCACATCAGAACTAAACTCGGTTCTACCAAAGAAACAATCAAAACTAGAGGGATGAATCTGAATTCACCATCTTACCATCATGTACAGGACTTCCGACCGAAGCACAAACATGAAAACAAAAACATCTGGATTATGACTTAAACCGAAACAAGAACATCCTTGATTCATAACACAATCTCATGTGTAGCTTAATAGAAAGCCAAGTGGATTATGTTAATCCTCAATTACAGTAGGGCTAAATTACTGGCTCCAGTCCCAGTTGATGAAAAGCATTAGTCATTATTGGTGTCCACCATTGATATCTCTCTCTCTCTCTCTCTCTCTCTCTCTCTCTCTCTCTCTCTCTCTCAGAGTACAAGCCCACGGCTGTTAAACAGGCTGCTAATTCGATAGCTCTATTAACACATATGAATATAGACAATAAAATCCCACTAAAAACAAATATCAAATGGAGTGGGTCTGTAATTGTTAACAATAGCCCAGCATTAAACTGTCAGCCTGCTATTGAAAATACTTTAAAAATAAAATTGCTTTGCTCTCAGGCCAGGCTCCAATACATTTGTTTGGCTTGTTTCCAAGCGGGTAACTGCTGCAATTACAAATGTTAAATGTTTTTAATCTACATAGTCCAAAACGACCATAGACTATTCTGTCTGGTGAAGAAAAGCCTCTGTCACAGCAATGCCAACCGTCTGGTTGAATAAAATGAACTTAAAACGTATGCAAAAAGTAGGTCATTGTCTATAATGTACGGTACTGTACAGACAGTGACGCTTGGATGGAATGTACAGACAAATATATAAAATAATGGAATTAGTCCAAGAAGCAGAAAGAAGAAAAAACTCTTGACATTGGCAGTGATGGCACTTCCAGTATGAACACTGTGTGAAAACATTATCAGGAGGCTGGTTACAATTCCTAACACTGTCCACAGAGCTGGCTGTGCCATAATGATAGTAGAAGTAGTTAAAATAAATTGGACCACTGTCGGGTTAGGAGCAAAATAAAGATACTAGTTCACAATGGCATTCCAACGACAAAACTCAGTATAAATGCAAAAAGATCAGTAAAGGAGGCACAGAATGTGACACGGGTTTGTAGGTTTCATGTATAAATCATAGTGTTGCTCGGTAAGCTGTCTGCTTTGAAGTAAAATAGTGTCACTCTTACCGATTTAAACAGATGGTGTGTGCAAAATAACTTTCAATGTGCAGTAGAGTGAGAAAGGCAGCTTGTTCGATCCAGATCATTAAGATTTATAGTCCTGTGTAAATCACTACAATCCAACCTTGGAAACCATCACAGAATACAAGAATGGACGGCAAATACCAAACGCAGTTAGCCGTTCAACGTGCAGTAAATGAGCATTCAACTGGGGTTTGAACATGTACAAGGATTCAAAGCTGATCAGTGGACAAGTTGAATAAAAACAATCAGATTTATTCACCTAATATATTTAGACATACAGCATATCTGCTTCTGATAGTTCTTAGTGCTGTACAATTTACAGACAATGCAATTTATTCAAGATTCAAGAGTTTTATTGCCATATGTATTATATATTTGTATTGTGTTTTATTGTCATAAGTATTATGTATGTATTATGTTAGAATAATTTCACCTCTGGGCTTTTTACATCGACACAAACTCATGAACACACACTAGGGGTCAGCAGTGAGCACACGTGCCTGGCACGGTGGGCAGCCCTTGCCATGGTGCACGGGGAGAATTTAGGTGTTCGGTACCCTGCTCAAGGGCACTTCAGTTGTGATCTGAACAGGCAACCTACTGATCACAAGCCCAGTTTTCTAACATTTAGTCTTGTACAACATACAGAACAAAATTTGCGTAGACAAAATACAAACTGTTAATCTGCAGAATGTTGCATACGTACAGAAAATACAGGAATAGCATAAGATGCATGAATGGGGAGATAAAATTATAGCATAAGTGCAATGTGGCATGAAAACAACAGTAAACAAGTGTTCAGTTGAACCATTGATTCCTTTTGGGAAAGAAAATCTGGTGTCTGTTTGATTTTGTGTGCAGGGCTTGGTAGCACCTGCCAGAGGCTAAAAGGTAAGAAGCTTTGTGTCCAGGTTTCAACCTCTCACAAGACTTTAAAATGACCAGGTCCATACAGTAAAAAGAGTTTTTTTTATGGCTTTGCACTGTTGATAGTCAAGCAAGCTTCAGGCAGTGATCAGTACAGGCCACAGGGGATCATTTAAATCATGTTATGTTTGTCAACTTTTATAGTCCGTTAGTTATTAGATTGGTCTTCATAGTCACGGCATAAATCTATAGTCCTCCGAGGCTGTGATGCAGATAAAATTATATTATAAACTGAATTATAAACTGTATTTTTAGTTTGTATTGGGCAGCGACGGGTTGCACTGTCACCACAGCAAGAAGGTCCTGGATTCAATCACCTAATGACATGATCGACATCCTTTCTGTATTGAGTTTGCATGTTTGTGCATATTATTCCTGTGCCAAGTGGGTTTTCCAAAAACATACATGCTAATTGCGGATAATGTATCATCCTATAGAAAACTAGGGTATTCATTTTTAGCAATAGTATTATTCACTATAAACAGTACATAGCAGTGTTGGTCCTAAGCCTGAGTAAATAGGGTTGTGACAGGAAGAGCATCTGGCATAAAATAATTCCAAATCAGTCATGCAGATCACGAGGCGCTGTGGTAAACTATAACCGGCACAGTGGAAAGAAGAAACAAAGGTTTATTTATACGAAGGTTTAAAATCTGAAACGATTAATACTGTAGCTCAGCGTCACTGCACGTTTTATCATTTGATTTTAAATGATCACCGTACTGAGTTGGAATTGTTTAAATTGACTCTGATTTGTAATTTCACTCTGATGTTACTCTGTATTCGACAATCACTTTCTACTTTATTGCCTTTCACGCTGAGTTCTAGGTGCAGTGAAGGCGGCTCTCAGCTTAAATGTGAGACCTGCAAGATCAGCAACGTTAGAAAAAGAAAGAGAGAGAGAGAGAGAGAGAGAGAGAGAGAGAGAGAGAGAGAGAGAGAGCATTCATGAGCACAAGATATCTCTGAGGGGAAAGTTTTGAACCTTGTCTTTTTCCTTGAAAAGTGAAGTGGGATTCACAAAGCAGGTTCAGTACACAGCGGGGCGGCTGCCCTTTAAAATCTTTAGTCTAACTTACATTAAACTTTTGTGCTTCTAAGCAGCTCTCCCTGAACGCTGCTGAAGTGGCTTTTTCTTATCTGGTGTCATTTTTTTTCAGTTAACATTCTGGGTATTACCTTTACCAATGCTTAACATTTTATTCGTCCTTAATACAGATCATTCTGCAAGATTTAAGAGTTTTATTGTCATATGTACAGCATGAACACGTAGATACACTGTACAATGAAGTTCATACTTTGCTGTTCCCCTATTCACCAGTACAGTCTTAAATACACTTAAAAAGACAATTGGGAAAGATAAAATAAAATAAAACTTAAAATTAACGAAATATATACATTTATGTTTATAAGGTTTAAAAATTCCTGCCCCACGATGAAGTCTTGATCGTGTTCACATTAGAGTTGATTAAGCGTAAACACTTGAAACACTGGTGGGCCACAATCAATCAATCAATGTACAGTGTAGCCTAGTGGGTAGAGCATTGGGCTAGGAACCCAACGGTTGGGGGTTCTGCTACACGGCCACTGCTGGGTCCTTGAGCAAGACCCTTAACCCTGTCTGCTCCAGGGCTGACCACACGTTGGCTGACCCCCGACTTCCAGACAAGTTGGGATATGCGAAGAGAAACATTTCGTTGTACGGTACATCTGTACAGTAATTTAATCCCCTAAACTTAAAACCTTTGAAACTTGACATTGGACAGCTGCTCAAGCCGTCTGCACCAGAAACAAAAATTGGGAATAGATTGGTATTATTGGTAAAGATTGAGAACAGAAAACGGACAGCAAGGCTTCATCTGCACCTCAATCTCACCAATTTCTAGAATTCGATTTGTTGGTAGGTGAGGATGCCCTGTCACTGATGTATTTTTACCTGAATATTTCAAATGTATCAGTACATAGATGATGAAGCAGGGGAAAGAAGGAAGAATCTTAAAACCCCCAAAGATAATAAGTGACACGCTCTCCAAAAAAGACTTGACTGTATAGATGCTCCAGAAATGAAAAGGTGTAAAAACATGCAAATTTTATGCGGTGCATGATGTCTCTTTGAGTTCTTTCTCAAGCTGTAAATGAAATGTGTATAAAGAGATTGCTAAGCTGCCTTTCTCTGCGGGTCTCAGCACACAGCTAAGCAGATTGATAGAAATTGGTTATAATACATCTGAAAATGAAACGCTGCCAAGCTTCTTTCACCCAGAAAGAGAGAGAAAAAAACATTCTGATTGAATTAGCATGGGAACGAGGGGTTTGGGGCATGAATAAGTCTGGCCTTGACGAGCAGCTCAGGTTTAAAATATTCATGACACACAAGTAGGCAAGAAAGTAAGATGGAAACGGTACGACTACAATTCTGCTATTTCTGCTGTCATTGTGTGTATTTTAATCAGAGGCGCTGGTGCTATTAGGTCCGTGTCTGTAATGTCAGTGTGTTTGTGCACATCTCTGTATATTGTGTTTTCAGATGTGCACTGGAATTGAGCGAACTGATGAAGCTGAGCCTATAATCTGTGTTTTATGATGTGGCTCACATCTGAGTGCTGTGGATAGGGTGTAGAAACTTGAAGTGATCACAATGCAGCCTCACATAGGAACGTGTTCCTGAAAAACAAGCAGCACTCAGTCTCCATATCAATCTTTACATTTACTTCAAGGTTTTTGCAGAATATCCGGTTCTACTGTACAAAATAAATGTGCATAACTATAAATAATAATATATATATACATCAATTAATAAAATTATATTGTGTCATTTTTAGGGCTGACCGCGATTAATCGATTATTCGTTGGTCAACCGAAAAAATTACTAGTCGGCCAAATTCCATTGGTCGATTAGTCACAGGAAAGAAACACGCTGCGTTTCGTCAAAGGACTTCTGGGACTTTTAATTTGAACGGCGTCACAAAGGAAGACGTG
>JAOUQU010433874.1:0-10038 GCA_028566735.1 Ammoglanis amapaensis | reverse complement strand
GGGGGGGGGAGGGAGAGAGGGAGAGAGAGAGAGAGAGAGAGAGAGGGAGAGAGAGAGAGAGAGGGAGAGAGAGAAGGGTTGGGAGCAGTGATACTTGTAGTTGATAAACCAGCCAAACCTGTTTAAACATTTTTAAGAACTGTGTTCCTGGTTAGATTTTAATTCTCACTCTCTTTGTGTGTGTGTGTGTGTGTGTGTGTGTGTGTGTTTAAAAGGAAGTTATCTCCTTGGTCATATTGACTGTGTTCTCACTGATTTATTGTGTATTGATGATTAATGTTGTTGTAGTTGTACATTTGGAGAACAGTGATTGTTACAGGAACTGCACCATTACCACTTTAATACTGCTAAGTGTGATACATGTGAATACATGATTGTATACAGTTATATACAGCATGATTGTATAGTTATATACAGCATGATTGTATAGTTATATACAGTACAGCACTGTTTATACAGAGAAATGTATACTCAGCGATGATGACGTGGATCTGACTGAATTGTGTGCATTACACCTTAATTTCCCGTAGCGAATCACCCAAAGGGATCAATAAAGTTCTCTCTCTCTCTCTCTCTACACACACACACAATCTAATACACAACAGTTTTAGATGATCTGTTTCTCTTTCTTTGTGTTTGTGTGTATTACAGGGATATTATGATCACACACTTTGAACCTTCAATATCGTACGAGGGCTTGTATGGTGAGGTGAAAGATATGTGTTCACTGGAGAATGACCAGCTCTTTACCATGAAATGGATTGATGAGGAAGGTAAACAATCTTTAGGAAGGTAACACAACTTAGAAGAAAATAGACAAAAGAAGCTGTGGACTAGACCCTGAACCTGAAACATTTTATTGCTGTGTTCAAAAACATAGGATGGTGACAACCTAAACAGCATTTAAAATCGTCCTGTGATCGCCCCTGAGAGGTCGGAGGCTGATAGAATTCCTAAGTGCCTTTTATTACCTGCTCAATAAATCATCTGAAAAATGAAAGTACTATTCAGTGGAGTACAAGTCTGCATCAGACTCATTTAGTAAAGCAATCCCAGAATTAATAGCAGATCTCCTCACAAACAAATGTACGTAGCCGCTGATGCAGACTAATTGTTTCTTAGCATGTTGTTTGTCTCATCTATATCCAGTTTATTGGGTGTGTCAGTTTAAGTTTATTTGAGATGTTGGCGTGCCACTTTGTCCCATTGAACTTTGCGATGCCATCTGGGTTAGCACACTAGTAAATTGTCATGTTTAAGTAGTGTTGTCTGAATAACCGTCTTATAAGTCAATAACTTAATAGAATTCTCATTTATTATACAGCTGTCTAGTGAGGTGTTGAGGCAGCTCCTTATGTTTCCAAACACAGCCTATAAATCAGACTTAACTTTGTGTGTGTGTGTGTGTGTGTGTGTGTGTGTGTGTGTGTGTGTGTGTGTGTAGGAGACCCTTGTACAGTATCATCTCAGTTGGAACTTGAAGAAGCTCTGCGTCTGTATGAACTCAATAAAGACTCAGAGCTCATCATTCATGGTGAGAAAATGTTTTGTTTTTGCATGTGGTGGAAGATTATACATGTAAAATAATTATTAATTGTCTTGAATACAGTAAATACAAAATCAACTCTGTCTCAATCAGAAATTAAATACTAGGGAAGTGAAGCTGTGTTTTAAATTGTATAGAACAAATTAGATTTACATAAAAAAATAAGTTGTTGGTGTACTAGTATGTAATAATAGTCTTATAATATTTCAGATCAGTTCATATAAATTAAATCTAAATAAAATTTCAGTGGTTGCAATAAAAACTATGATGGTTAGGAATGTGTACTGTGCAGGACCTGTTCTAAATCTAGCCAGATCTGAGCATCGTCTCCTCCTGAACACATGAAACATCCAGAAATCCAAAAATGGTCCACTAATCACACAACAAAAATCTTGGTGGTTTTGGTAATTGTGGCTCGTGTGTGTGTTTGCGCGTGCAGTGTTTCCATGTGTCCCAGAGAAACCAGGCATGCCATGTCCAGGAGAGGACAGTGAGTACACTAACATATTTATTGTATATTGATATTTTTATCTTGCTGTTGTTTGTAATGTGTTTGTTGTTCGTACTGTTTTTGGTGTGAAATAAACTTTGTGTGTTTGTAGAGTCGATTTATCGACGTGGAGCTCGCCGCTGGAGGAAACTTTACTACGCTAGTGGACATGCTTTTCAGGCTAAACGCTTTAACAGGGTAATGAAATTAATAAATATAAATGAATAATTAATATAATTTCTAATGAGCTTGTTGGAAAATGGTTTAAGAGGTAGAAGAATTTGTATTATTTAAAATGTTTTATTAGGGATTATAAATATTGTGTGGTTCTGTCTTTTTGTTGTGTACAGCGTGCTCACTGTGCTATCTGTACGGACCGAATTTGGGGTTTGGGTCGACAGGGTTATAAGTGTATCAGCTGTAAACTGCTAGTTCATAAGAAATGTCACAAACTGGTGACTGTGGAGTGTGGACGCCAGATCCAGGTCATCATTTTGCTAATGTCTTCATATCATAAACATGAAGGTTTCAGGTTTCAAAATGATAATCTATACCTGGTTTGTGTGCGTGCGTGCGTGCGTGCGTGTGTGTGTAGGAAACAGTGTTTGAGAGAATGGATCAGGTATCTCACCCATCTGATCATCCAGAACCAGGTATCAACACACTATACACACACTGTACATACATTACATACACCCACACACAGGTACAGTAAAAGGGTTAATAAACATGGATATGTTTGATTTTCAGCTCTTCCTCATAAGAACTCGTCTGAGAGCATCAATCATGTTGGAGAGGAGCATGAGGTCGGTGTTAATAACTAAATCAGGCTGTTTAGTTAGAATTCCTGATTTTCTGTAACGTGTTATAAAATGGTCTTCGAAACCCCCTCATGCTCCTAGTGTGTTGGTGTTACAGGCGGTGAGCAGCAGAGAGGCTGGAAAAGCTCCCTCCAGTTTGGGTTTGGCTGATTTTGACCTGCTGAGGGTGATTGGTAGGGGAAGCTATGCTAAAGTTTTGCTAGTCAGATTAAAGAGGACGGAGCGAATTTACGCCATGAAGGTCGTCAAAAAAGAGCTTGTTAATGATGATGAGGTAATTATTATATTGTATAGAAACATTTCCATCATACGGTAGTATCATCACAGTAACATCACGTGTGTGTGTGTGTGTGTGTGTGTAGGATATAGACTGGGTGCAGACAGAGAAACATGTGTTTGAACAGGCCTCCAATCACCCATTTTTGGTGGGACTTCATTCTTGCTTCCAAACAGAGAGCAGGTCCTATACACACATATATTTAATCATGCACTTTATATTATTTACACCCCCACATTTACAGTCTTAAATCAATTTATTTTTTTATACATAACGCTTGTGAACGTTTAGATGCTTTAGGAGCAAAACATTGATTGTGTTCTTTTTGTGTGTGTGTAGATTATTTTTTGTGATAGAATATGTAAATGGAGGAGATCTGATGTTCCACATGCAGAGACAAAGGAAGCTTCCAGAAGAACATGCCAGGTGAGAGAGATTCGACTATTTTTTTCCACTTGAAGCCAGTTTTATATTTCTGTCAAAACCACACAGACCACAAGGGGGAGCACTACAGCCATGAAAACAATACAGTGTGCACACTTGTAGTTAAAGTCTTCTTTCTCTGTAGATGTCGGTGTCTCAAATCAAGTTTATGATCAACATTTAAAATCATTTGATGTTCAATATCGATCAGATAAAATGTACAACAGTGTGTCTCGTCACTAAAACCAGAAAGTAAACACAAACACCAAAACTCAAAACCAAGCCAACACATCACACAGTTAAAGAAAACTTACCCAAATCAATTCACTTTCAACAAAATAGAGAAACACGTACAAATGTTTAATGTTTTTAATATTTAATAATAATATCTTTATTCTTGTTTTCTGTCTGTTGAGCAGGTTTTACTCAGCTGAAATCAGTTTGGCTCTGAATTATCTGCATGAACGAGGAATCATTTACAGAGATCTGAAACTGGATAACGTTCTTCTGGAGTCAGAGGGACACATCAAACTCACTGACTACGGGATGTGCAAGGTGTGTGCGTGTGTGCGTGTGTGTGTGCGTGCGTGTGCGCGCGTGTGCGCGTGCGTGCGTGCAGATGAATGTGGAATTGTAATCTTTATCAGCCACCACCATCACACTGCTCTCTCCTACACATTAAACAGGTAATACAGAGCTGAGAAAGCTGATGTGAGGAATTTACAACCATAAATCATTAACCATAATCTATTCTAAATAATAATAAGTGATGAGATACATATTTTGCATCAATCAGTTTGAACAAGCTAACTGAAGTGCTACAGATTAATATCATCATTACTATTAAGTAATAGTATTGTTAGACATCATTTTAATAATAATTTCATAGTTAATAAAATAGACTGATTAAACAGACTGACTAAATACTTATTATTCATTGTTACTATAGCAACAGCATTGTTTTGTGTGTGTTTAGGAAGGACTAAGACCTGGAGACACCACCAGTACTTTTTGTGGAACTCCAAATTACATTGCTCCTGAAATCCTGAGAGGAGAGGATTATGGTACACACACACACACTGCATCTGGATGTTTTTGGTCCTGAGACACAAGATTTATGATCCCTCATAAATAAAAAACTAAGAACCCCCATGTTCTGTATTTTTGTATGGGTCTTGGAGAACTCAAATCAGAAGCTGCCAGAAGCAGATTTTAACACTTATGAAAGCACCAGACCTCTGGGACCAAGGCCACACACCCTTCATTTCATAAGCCTGTGTAAATTTCATGAATTTCCTTCTTGAATTAATAAAGTGAGCTGAATGAGAATGTTTGTAAACTTTGAACATTTAGATGATTCCAAAGTTGTGGAGCTTTGTAAGAGAAACTTTTTCCATCCGCTGTGAACTTTTCTAGAGACTAGGGTGAGTACTAGGGTCATCGGTATCTCACTCAGAGGATTGTGTGTGTGTGTGTGTGTGTGTGTGTGTGTGTGTGTGTGTGTGTGTGTGTGTGTGTACACACGTACAGGGTTTAGTGTGGACTGGTGGGCGCTGGGTGTCCTGATGTTTGAGATGATGGCTGGTAGATCTCCATTTGACATTGTGGGAAGCTCTGATAATCCAGATCAGAACACTGAGGATTATTTATTTCAGGGTAAATCGCACATACACACACTACTCAGCTTTTTAACAACTTTTACACTGTTGTACACATATCTCAAATTTAGTTTGTGTGTTGAACAGTGATTTTGGAAAAGCAGATCAGAATTCCCAGGTCACTGTCAGTGAAAGCAGCGAGTGTTTTAAAAGGATTCCTTAACAAGGTAAAATGCAATTTTTACACACACACACACCCTACTCATGTATGTATATAATACTATACAAAGACAATTGTTAATGTGTTCTTAATTTTAATATTAAACCAAGTGATTATTTTTTTTCTTTTTGATTTGGTCTGGGTGCCTCTCTGGTTGCTCTCTGTTTCTCTCTCAGGATCCGAAGGAGCGGTTGGGGTGTCACCCTCAGACAGGTTTTGCTGACATCATGGCTCACCCTTTCTTCCGAAATGTAGACTGGGAGTTGGTGAGTCTGGCTGAATGTTTCTTCTTAGTCTACTTGAGGGAACTAACTTAATCTTATGTTAACTGATAAAACTAAAAAACATCTTGGCTATAATTACAGAATCAGGGATGATGAGTTGTGAGAGGTTGTGGGTTTTAGTTCCACCAGTACCAAAGGCTGCCATTATTTGGACTTATATGTTTGTACTAGCATTAATATTCTTTCTTAATTCCTGATTAAATTGTTAAATGAATGAACAAGTTTTTCATATTTAGTTTGTGTGTTACAGATGGAACAGAAGCAGGTTGTTCCCCCCTTTAAGCCGAATATTTCAGG
Source organism: Ammoglanis amapaensis (assembly GCA_028566735.1). Classification (NCBI taxonomy): domain Eukaryota; kingdom Metazoa; phylum Chordata; class Actinopteri; order Siluriformes; family Trichomycteridae; genus Ammoglanis; species Ammoglanis amapaensis. The sequence continues at coordinate 4,082 of JAOUQU010433874.1, read as the reverse complement.
AGAGTTTGGTTTGGATAACTTTGATGCTCAGTTCACCAGCGAGCCCATTCAGCTTACTCCCGATGATGAGTATGTGTGGGGGGGGGGGACAGATTGTGTGAAATAGTAATAAATTGATGTAATATTTTACTAGATACAGACTGATACTAAATGGTCTGTGTATGTGTGTTTAGTGATGTGGTGAAGAAGATTGATCAGTCAGAGTTTGAAGGTTTCGAGTACATCAACCCACTACTGATGTCTGCTGAGGAGTGTGTGTAGCGTGTACATACACATGATCAGATGCTGTTTGATCTTCTGCTGCTTACTTTGTTTTGCCAAATCTTTTACACACAGAGACTATCATATAATATAGTGTAATTATGAGTGGTTTCAGATTCGACAAGAACAGCGGTTGATCTCTGGTTTAGATTTGGAATGGGATTAGAATTAGTAAGTACCAGTAGATTTGTGTGATGAAAGGCTGGATCATTAATACAGACCAAATACAGAAAGATAACACACACACACACACACACACACGTATGTTTATGTGTGTGCTTGTTGCCACACTACCTGCTTTTATAGTATTTTTTATTATTATTATGCCTAATACGTTTTAATTTTTGATCTGAATTTAGCTCCGATATAGCTGGTAAATGATTATAATGTTTAAATAAAACAGAGTGGATTGGTATAATGAAGTTGTGTACTTTCATTTTTCACTCGGATTTTATTCCTGTACTGAGATGATAGTTTGTGGTTATTAAAATGTTTTTCCTTGCATTTAGTAACCTTGCTGTGATTTGGTGGATGGTTCTAACTAAAGATGATAACTTGGTGACTTTTATGCTGCTTAAATCGGGTTTACAAGAAACAGAAACTGCAGCAATCTTAATTCAAAAATATATGTTTAGGATCATAAGTGATGGAAGATGGATGTTGTAAACAGTGTATGAAACAGCTTTTATTAATGAAAGTAAATTAGATTTCTGTATTAAGACTTTCGGGATGTTTTCAGATGGATGAGGATTAAAGTGATACTTCTGTGTCCAAATAATAATGCTTATTAATTCTTATCCATCAATAAACACGCCAATAAAGGCCTGGACTAAACTTAACTTTGAATTTTAAGAGACTGAATTATTTGGATCAGTCTTGGTGGTTAGAGAACTCAATGTGTGATCTTGTGTGTGTGTGTGTGTGTGTGTGTGTGTGTGTGTATATATATATATATATATATAATGTGTGTGTAATTATATGTAAATGTATTAGTATATATAATTTCTAACTAATAAAAACTGTTTAGTCGCTATTTAGATTAAACTGACCATTCGTTCGCTAAACTGTCACTTATAAAGGTGTAGCCAATCAGGAGAGGAGAAAGTCCCGCCCAAAAGTAGCAAATGAATCGATTCTTTCTTTAACTGATGAACCGAGTCAGTTAATGAATGAATCTTCACCTTCGATAAAAACAGAACTGAATCGATTCAACTCCGATCATGCGCTCGAGAAATCTAAGAGGTAAAATATATCAAATAAACCCATAATTACTGTAGATTGAAAATGAGTTTTTGTTTTAACCTGTCGTAATGTGTAAAGTATGTGAATAAATGCATAATTTTGTTACATACAAATAAAATGTTGGTTGTCCCTCTGCAAACTTGGACCCTTGATAAACATCGCGCAGTGAAGTTAAATCTTGTACTAAGAAGATTCTTGTCCCTTCTTACTGGCCCCTAAACACTTCTGTTCATCTCTAATTTCTCTTCTACCCGGAGCGCTATCTTCATCCGCAGACTCTTACTCAAAACGGGTGTGACAGACGAGGGCGGAGTTAACACTCAAAACGGGTGTGACAGACGAGGGCGGAGTTAACACTCAAAACGGGTGTGACAGACGACGGCGGAGTTAACACACAAAACGGGTGTGACAGACAGTCTGGTGACGTCACACGAGCACTGTCTCGCGCTGCCGCAGTGTTTCACCTCAGAGTGAGACGGAGAGCAACCGAACGGTGAGTATAAATAAATAAACCATTTATTTTTTATTTAAACTTTCATTATTATCAGATTTCTTCATATTACGCTTCTCTAACAGCACATTGTTTGGTTCTAATTCATACAAACGTTATTATTTAGTCATCCTGAACCTGAGTTAGCAGCTAATGCTAATCTCAACGAGCTTCATGACTAAATTTTACTTCAAATCAAATCAAGATGAATTTGTTACACACAGAGAGAGAAATGCTTTTATAACCGCTCAGTCACGACATCATGAGAAAGTCTTAACATTAAATGAGAGATTCGAGTATTAAAAGGGGGTAGGGTTAGCTGCAATGGATTTGAGTTTTAAATTCTATTTAGGATTGCAGAGGATTGTTTTATACATCACATCATCATTGTTAATACTTTTATCATATCAAACACAATTATATAAATGTGCTGTTATTATTTATGATTGTAGACACCAATCAGATTCTTACAATATATAACATTTATATAATGCTCTTACACATTGTTTTTGTTTGTTTGAGACAGGAATTGTGTTGCATTATTATGGGAATGACTGACCTCTCCTAGAAAGACAAACAGGCGCAGTGTGGACAGAACCCACCCGCTGTACCCACCCGCTGTACCCACCTGCAGTACCCACCCGCTGTACCCACCCGCTGTACCCACCTGCAGTACCCACCTGCAGTACCCGGCAGAGCACGATGAGTGTAGCAGGTAAAGATGCTGGCTTTCTGCAGAAGGGACTGAAACGGACCTACACCGACTGCTGTGATGAGGTGCCCATAAAGAAGCGGGTGATGGCTGAAATGACGCTTACACCTAGACTGAAGCAGGATGATGTGGAGGTGAATAAAGTGCTGGACCTCAATCCCGCTCTGAAACACACGCTGGAACAATTCACTCTAAGCAGCCGTTGCTCACTCGGGGGTCCAGCGGCGTTCTCAGCCCGGACCACCACCGAGAAAGACCTTGGTTTGCCTATACAGCCTGGCCAACCTCTTTCTTCACCTTCAGTATTTGGCTCAGTACCTCTACTAGTGCCCAGTGACAGTTCCACAGAGCTGACCTACTCTGTACTGGAAGGCGAGTCAATTTCCTCTTTTCTTGTTGGAGGAGAAAAGCGTCTGTGTCTGCCGCAGGTATTAAACTCGGTACTGCGGGACTTTGCGCTGCAGCTGATTAATGCCATGTGTGATGAGCTGCATGTTTATTGTGCCCGTTGTGATGCTCAGCAGCTGCATGTTCTTAAAGTGTTGGGCATATTACCCGTCCATGCTCCGTCCTGTGGTCTGATCACACAGACTGATGCTCAGAGACTGTGTAACGCCCTGCTACGACCTGGCATCAACCTCTCCACCCCTGCTGTCCTACCGGTCCTGAACTTGGACAGAGAGGGATTCCGAGTGGAGCACTGGTGTATGGGAAAGTGTTGCGGTATCTTTATACCACGATTCTACGTGCACCCAGAGGCGCCATGTGTACAGTGTGTGAAGTGTAAGGTTCTGTTCACGCCCCAGAACTTCATCATGCATTCTCACCAGCCACCAGACAAACGAACATGTCACTGGGGCTTTGATTCAGCCCAGTGGGGGCGCTACCTCCACCTCAGTACATGTTGCGAGGGCACAGCCAAAGAAAGCACGCTACAAAAAATGTTGAACCAGATGAAGCAGAAGTTTAATCTGCATACAGAGATGCTAACATACCAGGTAAAACTAACCATCACTCACAGAAAAAACATTAACCTGGTTACAGTAAGACAAACACTAGGAAACAATCCAAAACCACAATCTTGCTTTTATATCTAATTTGCTCTCAAATGTACCACAGTTTCATCAATTCTCCACTGTAGCTAGAACACAATCATTCTTTGTAATGGGACTGTTGAAGTGGAGAAGCTTGGTGTGTGTGTGTGTGTGTGTGTGTGTGTGTGTGTGTGTGTGTGTGTGTGCGTGTGTGTGTGTGTGTGTGCGTGCGTGCGTGTGTGTGTGTGTGTGTGTGCGCCCTGCAGCCCCCGACACCCGATACTAACACATCTAACAGTCTATTGTGATGTCTCGCGCACTGTGTTGTGTGTCCTGGAGGGGG
>JAOUQU010433864.1:0-10038 GCA_028566735.1 Ammoglanis amapaensis | reverse complement strand
GGGGAGAACATGCAAACTTCCGCACAGAAAGTCCCCAGCCCGACCCGGGGATCGAACCCGGGACTTCTCGCTGTGAGCCCTCCGTGCCGCCCGCACCTTTATTACTGTATGGTAAATTATTCTTTCCATGTTTGAGTTGCATTAACGTCAATTATATCTAAGCATTGTTGCTCTGAAAAAATGTATTCGTTTTATTGTTTATTTTTCTTTCTTTATGCTGAGGGTAAAGATATTTAAACATTAAAACTGATTTCCACAGGCTTGTTTCTGGGGCTGGAGACATTAAGCTGACTAAAGATGGCAATGTTTTGCTGCATGAGATGGTAAGAACAATTTTCATTATTGTTACCCATTGTGTTAAATATCTGTCTACCAAACTTGTTTAAATAATCAATACAGAATAATGAGAATCAATGTCATCGTGATTGCAGTTTTTTTCGGACCACATGCTCTGAACTGCTGTGGGTTTCTTTGTATTACTTGCACCATGTTTGGAAACGATTGTAGTTAAAATTAATCGTTTCTTAATTGTTTTCTTTTTCCATGGATTATTACCTTGCAGCAAATCCAGCATCCCACTGCCTCCTTGATTGCTAAAGTAGCTACAGCCCAGGATGACATTACCGGAGATGGTACCACATCTAATGTGCTTATTATCGGCGAGTTGCTGAAACAGGCAGATCTTTACGTCAGCGAGGTTGGTATGCTTGCGTTTGTTTGTCAAATATTTTAAAACTGGTGGTATGTTTCGGTTTGATCCATGAGTGTAATTGTATTAATTTTCCACACGTGTGTGCATGCGGATGTTAATGTGCTTTTGGGATCCATCTGACCAAATTGTGTTGTCTACGTTAAGGGCCTCCATCCAAGGATCATTGCTGAGGGCTTTGAAGCTGCTAAAGACAAGGCACTCCAAGTGTTGGAACAGGTCAAAGTCACCAAGGAGATTGACCGTGAGATACTCGTTAATGTGGCCAGGACCTCTCTGCGAACCAAAGTCCACACAGAGCTTGCTGACCTGCTAACAGAGGTATGTTGTGTATTATGTCACGCTTTTATCTCGCAACGGTTCTATAATGCCAGCAGTCCAGTCTATTCTTGTGTAAGTTCTGAATTCACCAAGTATCATCTTTTAGAACGGTTTCCAGAACAGATCCGGTTTGTTTACGAGTTTTGGAACTGTTATTATTGCTAATAGCATTCTTGAGTCAATAGGGTCTGACAATAATAAATACTAATGCACAGTGAACACCCATGGGTGCTTCTATAGCTCTCCTTGAACTTAAACTGTGCAACAGTAAAATATGGTCTATACCTCTGCAGTGCAAGAATCTCTGTTCTTGTAAATTGTATTCATGGGACCAGCACAAATCTCTTTGTTCAACAAATCATCGTTTTATAAACGCAGCATAATTTTTAGCATAACATGTAATTTAGTGTTGCAAGATGTCAATTGCAGTGAAGAATTCTATGCCCTGCATTCACACTAGATCCAGCATCTTTGATAAGTTTCAACCTTGTACATGTACAGTAATTTAGAACTTTTCAATAAACTATCCTAAAACAAACTGCCTTTTTCCCCCTCAGGCTGTGGTGGATGCAGTGTTGGCCATCAAGAAACCAAATGAACCCATTGATCTTTATATGGTGGAGATTATGGAAATGAGGCACAAAACAGACAGTGATACACAGTAAGGACAAATCAGCTCCGGTTTTTGTACTTTGTTTACAAGAGTTGTGGCATTGGATTACTATAAGCATGGCAGAATTCTGTTTTACTTTTTTCTAGTAAATGCAGTCAGACACCATGCAAGATAACCATGCACCTTTCATTAAATTTGTATGCTAGTTTGTATATGGTATCACATAGGAAGGGAGCAGCCATTTAATATACAGTGCAGCGTGCTGAGAGCTCTATAGATGGTGTTTGCAGTCATCTAAGGGATTCTAGGTTTGTGTGTGAATCGTTTTAATTTTTGTGCTTTAGATTGATCAGAGGCCTGGTGTTGGACCATGGTGCCAGACATCCTGACATGAAGAAAAGAGTGGAAGAAGCTTACGTTCTGACCTGCAATGTCTCTTTGGAATACGAAAAAACGTATGTTCAGCTTATTTCTGTAACTACACATCCTCTGCGGTGGCATTTGAAAAAGTTTACTCATTTATTTACTGGCTTTGGTGGCAACACGATCCGTTTGGAAATGTTCACAAGCACAGTGAACACCCATGGGTGCTTCGATAGCTCTCCTTGGACTTGAACTGTGCAACAGTAAAATGTGGTCTATACCTCTGCTGTACAAGAATCTCTGTTCTTGTACAATGTATTCATGGGACCAGCACAAATACAATTTTCTTTTGTTGTGTTTTACCCATGCACAATGTTTTCTTTATATAAATAAGGCAGTGGGTGGCAGTGTGATTAAGGTATTTGACTAGTAATCAGAAGGTTGCTGTTTCTAGCACCACTTCAGTTCTGCTGTTGGACACTTCGGCTATCACAACTGTTAATTGCTGTAATTATAACCAATGATTGGAGCTTTTCATTCTCATGTAAAGGGACAACAAACACATGACTTACTAGCTATAGGTTTATCTGTGCTTGACCATCGACTTATGATGGCAGTCGGTCAACTTCTTAATAAAAACTTTCTAATAAAACTCTGTTCACAGAGTTCTTAGTCTTTTAAATGTCAGAGCTTTCAGTATGGAGCTACTTTGAGCCTTGTTAACGACGTGTAATAGTGATTTTTGTAATAGTGCTAACTCCAATTCAAGTTTTAACAGTCCAGTAATCGTCTATGAACTGATTTTCCCTTAATGAGTCTCTTTATCCTTAATAATGAGGATTGTACAATAATGATGCTGTTTCCACAGTGAGGTGAATTCGGGCTTCTTTTACAAGAGCGCGGATGAAAGAGAGAAGCTGGTGATGGCTGAAAGGAAGTTCATTGAGGAGCGTGTGCGCAAAATTATTGAACTGAAGAACAAGGTCTGCGCTGAAAATAACAAGGGCTTTGTGGTCATCAACCAGAAGGTACATCTAATATATTGAATAACTAGAATCGTATACTGATGAGCACAATTGTTTGTTGGGTAAATGAAATATTTGTATTGAGAAAAAATCGTTTAATTTGACATTGTGCGCTGTGAACACCCAGGTCTGTTTCAATAGCTCTCCCTGGTCTTGAACTGTGCTACAGTAAAATGTGGTCTCTACCTCTGCAGTAAAAGATGTGCTGTTCTTATTTACTGTATTCATGGGTTCAGTACACACACACACACACATGTAACACACACGGAAGCCGAACCAAGATGGTATCAGTTGCCATTTAGAGGCATATTTACCCTGTTATGCTTTGACACAGGGCATCGATCCCTTCTCCCTTGACGCTCTGGCCAAGGAAGGCATTGTGGCCCTACGTCGGGCGAAGAGGAGGAACATGGAGAGGTACGGTGTTGCTGTGCAATTTAGGCTAAAAAGGTTATTTATTTAGAACTCATGCTGGCATGGCTGAATTCTGTTTCACTCTTCCTATAGTAAACGCAGTCAGACACCATGCAAAATTATCACTCGCTCTCTTGATTGTTCATGTTGGTCCCTTTTATGGTATCATCAATACAAAGCGGGCGCACAATTTGAATCCAGTGTAACTCTGGTCCATGTTCATTCTTGGGATTGGATCATCTGTCACTGATTTTTAGGATGAATTTTGTTTTGTGTTTTTGCTTTCGAGTTCATGCTCGTTGGAAACCTTATTGTAGTTGTTAGAATTGTAATGAAAAAAAAATGAATTAAACGTCCTTGTTTCAGACTGACTTTGGCCTGTGGTGGGATTGCGATGAACTCTGTGGATGATCTTACTCCTGAATGCCTGGGCTATGCCGGTCTCGTCTATGAACACACACTGGTTAGTTCTTTGTGTTTTTTACATTGAAGGAATGGACGGATAACAAATTTTGCACATGCTTTTATTTTTTATTTATAACGGAAAAATTGCAATGGAGGATGCAAATGCGTTTATATGATTATCATTACAGTTAGCTTCTTTGAGAATTTGTGACTAACCTACCAAGAATGGCTGGCATGTATATGTACATGCCAGCCATTCATGTATATTTTTACTCATAACTACTACTTGTGTTTTTGTTGCATGACACAATAATCACAACCATAATGTGGCGTTTGCTTTAGGGAGAGGAGAAGTACACGTTCATTGAGAAGTGTGGTAATCCACAGTCAGTCACTTTGCTGGTTAAAGGGCCCAACAAACACACACTGACACAGATTAAAGATGCCGTGAGGGATGGTCTGCGCGCAGTCAAAAACGCCATTGAAGACGGTACGAGCTTTGCTCACTTGACTACAAAAATGCTTCCTGCTGTATTTTTAAGTGGCTGTTTTAAGCCTTTTTGTTTTCCCACTGTACAGGGTCTGTTGTACCAGGAGCAGGAGCATTTGAGGTCGCTGTGGCAGATGCCCTGGTGAAACATAAACCTAAAGTGAAAGGCAGAGCGCAGTTGGGTGTGCAAGCGTTTGCTGATGCTCTGCTCATCATTCCGAAGGTAAAGGGATTAACAGGGGTGTAACTATTGTAATTGCTTTATTATGGTCTAGGAATTCTTTTGGTGCCAATTTTTGTGCACTTGTATATTGAATAAACGCTGTCATGAATGTAGCAATGAATAATGTTAAACTGTTATGTAAGAAATCGACTGTGTATTTTACAATAAAAATGAATCCGTGCAGAACGTAAGAATAACCGTCTACTCTACAGGTCTTGGCTCAGAATTCAGGTTACGATCCACAGGAGACGCTTGTCAAACTGCAAACTGAATTTAAAGAGTCAAGCCAGCTCATCGGTGTGGACCTGAGTACAGGTATGTTCTTACGTGGCTGTATATTTCTGTTTACTCATCATTTTTTTTAAATAGAACATGTTACAGCATCCTAAAATGTGATTGTGCTTTGCTTAGGTGAACCTATGATTGCTGCAGAGGCTGGTGTGTGGGATAATTACAGCGTTAAAAAGCAGTTGCTTCACTCATGGTGAGTACAGATCACAGGGTTATTCAAATCTCAACATCTTAACAAAACTGCATAGCCACAATGAGCATTCAAGCAAAATGGATTGCTGTATTAACATTTTCCAAACTAGGTTAATTATAATTTTAGGATCCCATACATGAAACATTGTTTGTCTGTATAATTGGTGTCAAGGTCATCATTTGAATAAAAGTTTCTGGTTCAGTTAAAAAAAAAAACCTAATTTAAATGTGCTTTTTGACATTAAGGTTGCAGCTTATTTTGTAAGGGTAATGCTTATTTTGTCAGTCTAACCTGACAATGAGATAAATCTGAACTACTAGCTCATGCTTTCCAAAAACAATTGTGCATCCCTTTTGCTAAAACATTAAAAACTAGTATGAACATCACTTGACTGAATCCTGTTTTTTAAAAACATAATGCAAACCTTTTCCCCTCTCTGTAGCACGGTAATCGCTAGCAACATTCTGTTGGTAGACGAGATTATGAGAGCTGGAATGTCCTCCCTCAAAGGCTAAAATCCATTTCGCATAATAAACTGAGGGGATGAAGAAGACTGCAGGTGACCAGTGGTTTCATGCTCTGATGTCTGGAGTCCTGCTCCCAGGTTCTCTCTCGTCTGGCTTGAACAGCGTTAGTAAACCCACCATGTTCTATTTCAGCTTGTAATATTCTTTTGGAATAATCACTTCCATTTAAGCAGTTGGGTTATTTATGAGATTTGTTAAAAAAAATAAAAAAAGCACTGAACTTTGTACCCATTAAATGTTTTGGTTCATGAAAAGTCGATTGTCATTTGCCTTTCATGCCTTTATTAAAGAAACCAGTGATCCATACCGAGCAAAGAAACCCTATGATTTTACTTAAAATGTTCAAACAAGACTAACTTAATTTTTTTTAGACATGGTCCGTGTCTAAATTACAGGTGATTTTAACTCCTCCCCCCAATCATGTGACTCATTATTTCAATAAAAATGTTATTTGATGACTATTGGACATCGCCATCCAAACGGTCTCTTTGGTGTTGAATTTGCCAATAAAACCAAGACGTGGAGTACCAAGAGTATTTCTTAATAAATCAGTAATCGAGGGTGTTTATCATTTATCACTATTAGCACACTTGTGCACTTATTTGATTTTGCTGTTATTGTGAGGGAAATACATATTTTCAGTCTTCTAAAGTACAGGAAGATACTTTTCCTTCGCAGTTAACACTGCTGGAGTGTTTAAGTGAACTGACCTGTCTGTAATAAACACTTACACAGACCTGTTCACATTTTAAATACTTAAATCTTTTTCATAAAGGTTCCACTTATTTGAGCAGTATCGGCCTTTGTCTGATTGTTTTCTCATCTGTGTAAATGGAGTCTCCTGGTTAATTAAAAATCTGCTTATAATCAGCACCTATATAATATTGTTATATGAAATAACATTATACGTTTTCTAACACACACGGTTTGCATTTCACAATGTAAAGCACACTGATGTTCTCAAAATTCTATAATCTAGTGTTTTTTGTAGGAACCCCAGAATGTACATCCCCATTTGCAATACTGCAACCCAACAAAAGTCACTGCTTTATAATTGTTATTCTGTTTATTAATGTATTTTGATGTACAACATAAACTCCATAATTGTCACTTTCAATTTCTTTCACAGCATATTAAAACTTAACATTTAACCGTATCTGGCAACATTTACACCGTGTCATTACGATAGAAGACATTTGTAAAATTTAGCCAATGCATGTTAGTCATAATCTTTGCATTAACTGTTCATATATATTCATTTAACCACAAATAAAAAATATCGTTCGATTCTATTTACCTGTTACATATGTCTATGGCACAAAATAACTTTTGTTGCGAAGCACAATATTTATGAGTAAATACTTTAAAATTTACGTCCATCGTTATTAAAGTTTGACTGTCCACACATTTCTGACCAGTCGTAGTCACTCAGTACTGCCCCCATTCTGTAATCTTATTGCCGAGTTAGATTATTCTGCATTCTGTCCACACATACATACATGCTAGTGTTAACATCACTTCATCATAAGGCAATGTTCAGATTCTAATACTCAACCTGAAGTTCATCATGAAGGATGTGTTGCAATAAAAAAAACACTTAAACTTAAAAACACACACAAAATGACAAGAAAATATCTTTCGTACTTTTCAGATAGTTTGTACATTTCTCCGTGGTTACATTTCATTTTCTTTATTTGTAGGATATCATTTTAAAAACTGAATTCGATAGCACTCCAATCCAGATCACTTGGCTCTTTCGGACTAGCTGGGTCGTCCAGAGCGCTCGGGTTCTTCCTTGTGAAATTGTGAAGTCAAGGCCACGTTCTAGAAGAGTCTAGCTTGTTTCTTTAGCTCGTTCTGTTTCCACTGGGCCAGATGCTCAAAATCAGCCATGTTCATCCCAAACACTTTATAGAACTCTTCTGGGGACAAGTGTCTCTAAAGAAAAAGAATTAGCCCTATTAATACATAGATAGATAGATAGATAGATAGGTAGGTACTTTATTAATCCCGAAGGAAATTAAGGCCTCAGTAGCAAGTTACATAAATCAAGACAAATAGTAGTAAGAATAGTACGAATAGTACACACAGTACAGAGATTTACATTATACACACATATTAAAAAAAATTATGTCACTTTAACTGTAATATGAGTTTTTATAAAAACTAAATAAGACAAATTGACCATGGTTACACTATGGCAACAACAGCAATGACATGTTGTGACGTAACGTGGCTAACATTAGCACGCTAACACAGTCGTAGCTTTAGCTTTAGCTTTAGCTGCGTTATGGCGGCCTTAGCGAGAGTTGTGCGCGCCGGAGCCCGAGCCGGAGCCCGAGTCGGAGCTCTGCGGGGGCTGTGCAGCGGTAAGCCCGCTTACAGACTTCACTTTAGGCCTGTTAGATCTTTGTGAGGTTTTTAGTCGGAATTAAAACACATTTCGGCGGCGGGATGTGATCGTTACATGATCCCAGTGTAGCAAGGTGACCCGAAACTTACTGACATTATAACATGTTTTAATACTAACACAGATAAACACACAATAAACACAGAAACTAAAACAATATTACATTTGGACTGGAACGTAAACAAACTAAGCTTAAGACGAGTTCATATCATCTCAATGCTTTAATACATGCACTTATTAAAATTAAATAATAAACAATCCTGCAAATATATTGCAACAGAAATTTTAATAAAATTTATCACGTCATTTAAGTAAATAAGTTGTTCCACTGTACATATGACCCCAAACAGGGGTAAATAAAGGTCATTTATTTTGCCTGGCCAGAGTAAGAAGTGAGGACTATTGTTTCAAAGCAGTAAGGTCATGGGTTCGAGTCCCAGGAGGATTGATCCTGATGTTTGCATGTCTGTGATATGTACGGTAAACATAAACAACAGTGCATCACATTTATTTTATATTTATCATCGTTGTAATTGTTTGTAATTGTTTTGTGTTGTGTTCATATATTTTACATACACCTGATTGCAGGAAGGTCTTGGGTTCGATCCCCAGGATGGTTAGGATCTGGACCCTTTCGGTGTGGATTTTGTATGTTCTCAACTGGTTTTCCGGTGATTCAAGAGCTTATGAACTCGTGAAATATCAGCGACCCTCATTGATACGAATACAGATACAGATCTTTTGTTATGTCATAAAGAAAAATGAGTGTCCATGGAAACGACCAGCTCACAAGCTACTATCTCGTGATTGGAAGTGTAAAGCATGACTTTAAGATCCTAATAAATTAAAGACAAATGTTTTGCCTGACTAGAGGTGAACACACCAGGGGTCCGTTATCATCTTTATGTTTTTTTAATTATTATTTGTACCTTTTTAGAACAAAAATAGCTCAGGAGTGTGATGTCACACCCGGGTTGGTCACCATTATAAAAAGCGTGTTTGGAAAGTAAATGTTGCTCTTAAACATGTCAGTCACACGTTTTTAACAAACAACCAAACAAATGTGTACGAAGTTGTTTGTTGTCACACTAGTGACACTTCAGACTATCTAACATTCTGTAGCGACACTTTTATTTGTTAGTTACGTTCGGTCGGTGTCTGAGCACACGCTAATAAAATTCTGATATCATGATGTCATATCGGTTCTTTTCTTCTCTTTGTTGCTAAGCAGCGCTCCAAACGAAACCACGAGCACATTATGACGTCCTGAGCCGCGGTTTCCGTCCTGCCGCTGTGCTGCACTTTGCTGATGAGTCTAAAACTCAGCACCCAAACACCCAACCTCCTCCATCGTATCACGAAGAGCACCGGAGCCCCGATTCCTCCACAGATCGCATGTTTACTGCGACCGAAACACAACCGGATGAACAGCAGCTCAACACCAGGTGAAAAACATCCACAACTTCCTCTCTGTTTACATTTTATATCACAAATGAATGCAAACGTTTGATCAGAACCAAATCTTTCCCGACAGAGACTTTCCTACCGTCACCACTGTGTGGTGTTTGTTTATGTAGATTTCAACACACAGTTTTGCACTTTGGTTACATTCATAAACACACACACACACACACACACAATGTATTTATTTAGTAAACAAGTTTATTTCGAACAAACTTTGTGGACTATTTGGTTCACGCATGTTTTTGTACCGTGGGAGGGAACTAGAGGACCCAGAGTAAACCTCCACAGACACGTGGAGAACATGCAAACCTCACACAGGAGGGAGTGGATAATACTGTCACCTCGTAGCAAGAAGGTCCTTCAAGGCTAACGTCACTACCGTGTTTCCCGATAATAAGACATCCCCGATATTAAGACGTATCGGGAGTTTCAGGGGGGTCGGCTAATATAAGCCGTACCACGAAAGTAAGACATATGTCTGCCAAAACTCAGCAAATGTGTAAAACGATTCGTGAATGTGTAGAACGATTCGCAGAACGATTCGTGAATGTGTAACCGCTTCCGCGGATACGAATCGCTCACGTGACTTT
>JAOUQU010433853.1:0-10039 GCA_028566735.1 Ammoglanis amapaensis | reverse complement strand
TGTGTGGGTGTGCGTGTGTGTGTGTGTGTGTGCGCGCGCCCGTGCCCCAGAATACCTCTCATGTCGGTTCTAAGTTGGGAATACCCCCCGTTCCGCACCCCACCCCACCCCCCGCCCCAAACCTTTTAACTTTGCCCAGCATGCTTCAATCTCAGACTGATTCCTCTCAGCAGAACAAGCAGGACGCGACGTCGGGCTGAAGCCAAACACCGGCGCCTCTCCGAAGAGCTGAGCGGCAGATCACGCAACGGCACAGCGAGCGGCCGCGATTTCTCCAACCGCCGCGTGAAAACACACACGAGTGGCTGTTAAAGTCAGCGTCTCCAGCCAACAACAAACCCCACCGTGTCTTTATCCTGCCCCTCTCTGAGGAGCATCGGGGTCTGGTGTTGCGTAGACTCACCAGGGTGTACACGGTTACCGCCGACGCTATCTAACACACCCGGTGGCGTGCGAAGTGTCTTATTTTATAACTAGTAACTTCTGCCAACTCCAGACTTGCGTCTACAGGCGCCCGTCAAAATGATCAAGGTCCACGTTTTGCTTTGATGACAGCTTTGCACGTAGCTAGTCTATTCATCGGTTTCATGACGAGCCACCTGAGTCTTCTCGAAGTAGCTCTCAAAGATGCTGACTACTTATTGACGGCTTTGTCTTCACTTTGAGGTCCAGCTCGTTGCAATAATCTCAACAGGGATTCACTCAGGTGATCGTGGAAGTTCCAGGTCATGTGACCCAGCCCAGCACTCCATGACGCTCCGTTCTATCCAACAGCTTAATGACGAGCAACCTGAACGTTCTCGAATGGGTTCTCAGAGATTCTTTTGCCTTCACGACGAGGTCCATCTTCAAAAATGAGGCTTGGTCAGGTGATCGTGGAGGTTCCAAGTCATGTGACCCAGCACGCCATCACATGCTCGGTCATATGTTCGTTCTTATTGAATTTTATTGATGCTCGTACGTCTGTGAGGTCATAATAACTCGAAGCGACGGCTGGACGAACCAAATAAAACAAACAGGATGGGCATGATTCACGACGGACCTTCTCATCTGATTTTGTTATTGTACCCTCAGGCGATGTGGAGATCTTCACCGCCGGCGGCGGGATTCCGTCGCGTCGAAAGAAGAAATCCAATTAAGCGTCTGGCTCGACCATTCTCCAGCGATCTGGCCCACAATAAGGTCTTAAAACACAATCAGGCGAAATATATATATATATATGAGGGCGCTGAAACAAGCCTGATCGATTTACCTTAGCGCCAATTAAAGACAGAATGGCCACCAGGAGACCCTACAGACCCATCGCCAATTAGTGCAGTCACCACGGGCAGGTTCGATACGGTGTTTCGGAATCCGGAGCCTGTTAATCTGCACGTTTGCGTTGTTTGTTCTGTGAAAGAAATGGCGTACGTGAAATCCGCTAGCACACCAGAGCTGGGATCAAACACAACCCGGAAGCGCACCTTGGACGCCTGTCCGTATGTGGATAGTGAAACTATGAACGATCTCATGGTGTGATTTTTGTAGCGTCTAATCTGTAAATATACACAAACATCCGTCTGATGTTTTAAAACGAATGTTTTAATATTATTATTATTGTTATTATTATTATTATTTGTTTGTTGGTTGGAAGATCCTGAAAGCAGACGCTACATCATCAGAAGCATTAATACACAAATCACACATGATTCACTGCCTGCGAGATTAAAATCTGTCATTATCGGCGAGTGTGTCGCCCCTCTGGAGGTCTGGAGTCAGGCGGCAGCTGGTTATTAACACAACGCTCGGTACGCTCGCGAGGAAAAAGATGGACCGCCTTGAGACTCGCTCGCTACGCTTTTGTCGCTCAGCGCGCATAACTAAGACAAAATAGATCGCCGCGTTGCTTGGCAACAGCGGTGCCAGGATGCAAAATTCTGCTACTTAAAGCTAGCAATGAGTGGGTGGAGTATAAAAAAAAAGAATCTTACTTTTTATCCCGGGACCGACGACCGATTCGGCATCCGATTTCGATCGTCTTGTTCTTTTACATTCAGCGTAGAAGATCCTCCCGGGCTTGGAACTGGACCTTCTGGCACGTCTTTGGACTGTCGGAGGGAACCGGAGCACCTGGAAGAAATGATGCTGATGCTCACGGCAAGAAGTCTCCGATTAGAACCCCGGATAAAGCGATCCGAGGCTTTCTGTAGAGTAGAGTTTCTATTTTTAAAGTCATTCATGTATAAAATAATAATAATACAAATAGATTTATTCTCTTTCTACCCAGAAAAGGATTCGAAGACACAAGGCCATGTCATGCAGGAGTGACGGTTCATGAAAGAGTCGTCGGAATAATTCAAGACGCTGTAAACAAGTTAGCAGACGCCGGTATATGGTGTTGTTTTGCCGTCTAGACGAGATGTTTGATGTTTGCCGTCTGGCTGAGACATCAAAAGCCTGAATGATGTTTTTTTTTTCTGGCAGAGCTTGGAATGTCTGATTAGGACTGATTCAGTACAGTCGTGTGGAGTAATGAATATTTTAGTTGGAGGATAAATGCTATATGGGGGGAAAAGGGCGAGGAGAGGGAGGGTGGAGATGGGGAGTCCCGAAAACCGTTCCGAGAAATCCTGCACTGATTACGTCGCTACACCTCGCAGTTCAGGTGCAGGAATGTGTGGAGGTTGATTATCTCATCGTGTACGGTCCCGTAATATTGTCCCGAGACGTCATGACAACAAGACTCGATAAGTCACATCTGCGCGATTTAGGACGCACTTTTTGTATAATACGTATATCAATAATAACATATCATATCATTTTTTCACCACTGAACCCAATCTGTGCAGTAAAACACACACTAGAGGGCAGCAGTGAGCACACATGCCCTGACCAAATATTCTCGAGTGCCACTTTTCCCCGACCAAATATCCTCGACCAGATGACTTTAAGACATCAACATGTTCG
Organism: Ammoglanis amapaensis; assembly: GCA_028566735.1. NCBI lineage: Eukaryota > Metazoa > Chordata > Actinopteri > Siluriformes > Trichomycteridae > Ammoglanis > Ammoglanis amapaensis. The sequence continues at coordinate 7,093 of JAOUQU010433853.1, read as the reverse complement.
CTGAGCGTCTTTCCCTTCAAAGCCGGCCACAGATGTGCTTCTGATGTCATAGCATCTTCCTGTCGTCCCGGAAACGAAGCTCACGCGATGTTTACCCTATCGGGAACAGACTAAGCCTAGACGGGAGCTTAATTGTGCTTGCTGACGGCGTACGGCTGACCTATGGTATCCAGAGGACATCGCACATTTCGCCCGCTCGGCCCCGGCGTGCCGTAAAAAGTGCCGCGCCGCATGACAAGTCCGCTCGACCTGAACGTATATCCGCTCGCAACAAAGCAATCTGGGAGTCTGATAGATGATCAGGGTAGCACATTATGCGCACTGTTGAACAATTGATCGGCGCTACGTTTATAATGACTTTGGGAATTACTTTTTATATTCGGTTATATAATTCCCCGAGTTCGAATCATAAATAGACTGCGCTGGTAAAACGAGACACATCTGACTATAGCACAACTGGTAATACCGGCATTACAAGCCTAAAGACTTACGGGCAATTTCTAAACAAGAAATGAACCCAACACACATTTGCACACACTAGGGGGCAGTAGTGATCACGCGTGCCTGGCATTGTTGGCAAATCTAGTTACGGCGCTTGAGCAGCAGTCAGGGATTTCGGTGCTTCGTTCGATAACTCGTTCGGCTCTCGGGAATCGAACCGACGGCCTCCCAGACGACAAAATGCGTTAAATGCAGAATGACCACCAGGGGTGAAGAATATTTCTCCGTCCTAGTAAAGAAGACGCTTTTTTACTTTGCCGTGCCCTTGACCGTAAAGAGTCTGTCTGAGATTCATGACAAATGGGTTCACCTGGGTAAAAAAATCAATAAAAATAATCAAGCGTTCCACTGACTGATTCTATTGACGCATCTTTTCTGGTCTTAAGACAAATTCCTTGCCGGTATCTTGCCGTAAGAGAGAGGGGTCATTCATAATCCGGGATAGACTTTTAATAAACAACCACCCCCCCTTAAGAATGTGACCTGAATTAAACGGGTTTTAAAAAAAGTCTTTTGTTTAATAATAATAATCATTTAATTAAATTTTAAGTGAAATAATCGACCCACGAACAGCATTCATTTACATCTACTGTCAATAAATCAGACATAGAAAGTGACGCAAAAGAAGAGAAGCAGTTCTGTAATGTTTACCACCAATCTCGATCTCTATTGGGAGAGTGTACCAAGTGTTCGACAGACCACTAGGGTGACCACGGGATCTTTATTCACCCTATAATGACACGTTTAATCGACCGAGTAATTAACTGCTAATTAATAAACAGAACAATAAACGATGGCGTAGACCGAACATACAGAAGACGGCGCATCAGGAATCCTGTACGTACCGCGTGACGTCTGTAGCGTCTGGTCCGGGGCCGTGTAATTAAAGACGGGCGAGCGTACGGACGTCACGTGTCTGTCTACCGGTCCTCAGCCGATCAGGCTCGGTGTTTGTACTGGGACGTTATTATTGCACGCGCCGCCACTGTGGGCAAATACACCGTTTCAATAAGCTGTCAAAAAAAATCCTCCCACCTTGTTAGACCTGCCAGATGTTCCGTGTTTGCTTTATCGTGTGCTGGCTATCAGCACACGCGTGTCCCCGCGAGACGTGTTCGAGTGCGCCGGAAGTTTACAAACGTCTCTCGTCAAAGAGACAAACTTTAAAGCTGATGAAAATCTAAAGTTCTAGACTTTGTATCTTTGTCTGTATTTTAAGGATGGGCCCTTGAGTGAGACCCTTAAGCTTAAAAAAATGGTGTGTGTGTGAGTGTGTGTGTGTGTGTGTGTGTGTGTGTGTGTGTGTGTGTGTGTGTGTGTGTGGGTACTCAACACAGACGGCGCGAGGTCGATAACGCATGTCGCAGATCACATGACCGCTGACATGTCATGACATTTAATTAAAAGCCTCGAACAGCTTCTGTCAGTTTTTCTTCCGTTCACATTCCGATCGCACCTCTTCATCATCTCCGCGACCGGAGAGAACGAAGTGTCACATGACGACATCGGAGTCGTCCGAGCGACGCTTTCGAGGTTCGAAGGACAGAAGCGAAAAAAAAAGAAAAAAAAATAGATATATATATATAAAAGACAAAACCACCACACGGTTACACAAACCGAAGACATTTTGCCCTCCGGATCAATAAATGCAGCTCAAACCTCGACTCACGTTGGTTTTCAAAAACTATGTACGTCATTATTGTTAATACATGTCAAAAAATGTACCACAAGGGGGCGCATTATAGCCATCAAAACACTTGCGCTTGTCTCCCTGCATCTCTTGCCATGACGTTCACGACATTTAAAAGCATTCGTCGTCCGACATCGATCAGCCCTGACGTTTCTCGCTCGTCGTCAAACCTAAACAAGGCAAAACAAATGAGACGGAACCCTTAAGAACATCGGCGCCCCCTAGGGTCGTGGGGGTGAATTACGTCACATCTCTTCAGTGCATCTCATTCTGCGTTGGTTTTCTTCCAGTTGCTCCAGGTTTCCTCTAACAGCCAAGTTATGTAATGACACTGTGAGGTGCGGACCATGCCTGGATAAATAAGGTGGGGAACATACACTATATGGTTTATTATGAGTTGAATTCATACGAATTATAGGGTTTTTGGTCTGTAGGTCCTGGATTCGGTACGGCTTCCTCGACACCGTGCGTGTTCTAGAAAGGTCGGTGACAGTGTCGCTCCGTGAATCAGTCTGGGTTTATAAACATGATAAATAATCAGCCACGTTATGGTAGTTGTGACATCACAAACCTTACAGCGTTACCACGGTCCATATTTCATGACGTTCACCTCCACCGCACGCGACTACGTCTGGAACGCCGGGACAGGACTTGACTTTAGTTGGAGGACACACCTTGGCGCAATTTTGCTGGCAGCACCGCGCCCTGATACACCCCCCCACACATTCACACACACATACACACACACACACACACACACACATACACACACACACACACACACAGACACACACACACACCTGTGCACCCTATTCAATCCTGGTGAACTGCTCATCTATCAACTTGTCGCCCGGTGCAGTGAACCCGGTATGAGTAAAATACCTTTACCCTGTCCTCACACACACACACACATACATATATACATACACACACGACATATACACTACATACACACTCTACACATGCACTGTACACACAAACGCACGCCATATACACACCGTACAAACACACACTACATACATACTGTACACACACACACTACATACACACTGTACACACACACTACATACAAACTACATGCACACACACACTACACACATTCTACACACACCCTGTGCATACACTGTGCACACACACGCACACTGTTTACACTCAGCAAAGAGACTGTCAGGTAACAAAAACATGCACACAAACACACTGAACACACACACACACACACACACACACACAAACAAACACGAACATGATTGAGAATGACACACACACACACGCACGAACATGACTGAGAATGACACACACACACACGCACGAACATGACTGAGAATGACACACACACACACGCACGCACACACGCTACACACATGAACAGGACGCTGCAAGGTTACACGTACACACTGTTTAGCACACACGCACCAGTAGGTGGCAGCATTTAGTCGTGGCTTAACGTGATTTAATAGTTTTTAAATTAGAAACCAAGAAATACTTAAGCAAGTGCAAATATTACAAAGTTTATTCAATTATTAAATTATTATTACAAACTTGTACACAAAAGAGAACAAATTAAAAGTTTTTAAACTAGTTTTATTAACTAGTTAATGTTTAAGAAGCTGTTTCCCGACAAACTGCACAACACACGGCTATAAAAGAACCAACGCTTAACATCGTCCATGCTTATGGAACCGACATAGTCCTACGACTAGCCTGAGATGGAGACACTCACGGTCCAACATGGGTACATATTCGTGTACATGCTGACGAGCGTCGACAGATTGTGTTGAGAGATGACAGCTGTTTGGTTCAATGCTAACACGACTTCTCACATCTGTCGCGCTTTGTTTTTGGAACCCGGGCCAGATATGTGCTGTCGGGGTCGCGTGTCAGTCGACATCACATCTTCACGGGTTCGATAGCAGCGCCACATCGGCCTGGAAACAGAGATGCGTATATGGTGCGTTGTTTAAAAAAAAATACTTACCTAGTAAGTGGTAAATTTGTGATGTCACATTATTAACTTGTTATCATTTGTCGAACATAAATCATACAAATATATTATTATTACTATTATAACTACAAACGGACTACAAGCTACAAACTAAAAGAACGGATTAAAACAGAAAAGAGAGTCTGTCTGAGGAGCCTGGTTGCCCAGGGTGTCGTCTGACACATGGCTATGCATAGTTACACCACTAGGAGTCCTCGGTCGCACATCGACTATGCAAAATTGGAGGAAAAGGGGGTCAAAGAGGTCTAAAGGTGACGCCAGGTTAGGGACGGCGTAGCCTAGTGGGTAGAACTTTGGGCCCACTGTTGAGCTCCCTCCAGGGGGCGCCGTACGGTGGCCGACCACGTCGTAGCACTTGTGTATAGTATATGTGCGTGTGTGTCATGACAAATACAGACTTCTCATAGAGGTGTCAAATGTTTTTAATAAAGAAGGGTGGCATTACCGAATCTATATTTACCCCACAACCCCCCACCAGACACACACACGCACACGCGCACACACACACACTCACACACATACACATATACAAATAAATACAATGATAATAACTGCTTCAGTAGATTTGAGCTATTACAGTGTGTAGTCTATAAGTATGTAGTGTTTGTACTAATCCCACCACCTCAGGTACCTTTTGGGACTTTTTTTACATTTATTTTTTAATAAAAAATATATTTTGCTCAGCTCTCAGGAGAATCGTTCAACGTTAAGCAACAATGTGGAGTAAATGTCAGATGTCGGGTTTGAATTTGCACAACACGTGTCTCAGAAGCATCAGACAGGTTCGGGTGTGTCAGGTGGAGCTGCGTCTCGGTGCAGGATGTAATTGGATCTTGAGGAAATCTTTTTTTTTTCATATGGCCGTAAGGCCCGGGGCGGCCTGGAGACCTGAGAGAGAAAGAGAGAGAGAAAGAGAGAGAGAGAGAGAGATGGTACACACACACACACACACACACTTGTGCACTTTGATCAGATTCCATTTGCCAGTCTGGTCAGTAGCATGCTTAGCGGAGAGTGTGGCAAATATTAATCTCCTATTCCGGGCAGACGTCCCTACACACACACACACACACACACACACCGCCCTCGCCGCGCGGCTGAATAATTCAACAGTGCTGATACAATGATGGCAACAGAATCACGGCGCAGCAGAAGTTGCCTGCGGGAACGAAAAGGAAAGTCGACTCCTCGCATGTTGACTTGGGCGCCAGCGGTGCCACGCTCCAGAGAAGCGCTCGGCCCGAGTGGCATGTTCTCCTAGCTTAACCACCCAGCTGACAGGGAACGTTCATGCAACGGTCGCTACCGTTACGTAGAGGAGATGTGAGCAACTACGCTTTAGCGCAGTAGAGCGCTAATCCGACCGATACGCCATAGAATGCTAATTTGACTCCCTCTCGCAGTTGAGCGCTAATCTGACACGTACACACTGGAATGCTAATTTTACTCGAGCGCTAATTTTGATGCATGCACAGCAGAACGCTAGTCTTAGCACAGCCGAGCGCTAATCTGACACGTGCACACTGGAATGCTCGTTTTACTCGAGCGCAGTTGAGCGCTAATCTTGATGCATATGTAGCACAGCGCTGATCCAACGCATGCACGTGAAGATGCTAATTTGGCGTATGTGCAGTCGTTGGTAGTTGTGGTAATACACAGTAGGGCGCTAATTTCACTCATGCACAGACGGGTGCTAATTTGATGTATGCACGTTCCGTTAGCCGACCTGGCTCATGATTTTAGTCCAGTGATTATTACAAACGGCATCTTTTAGTTCCTGTTGTTTTGATTTTTCAAATCTAAATCAAGAAAATATTACTAATATATCATAACTAATATATAATAACACATTAGCAGAACTATCCAGGTTGCACATCTGTCCTGTATTCACGATTTCTACAGAACGGATCACGCCAGATCGTAAAGCATGCATAGCTCGGTCAGAATATCTTATTAGCGACCCGGGGCAGGTAAGAAATGTGGTCAGGGGTCACCTATTGTCCTGTTAGCAGGACCTGACATGACCTGCACATTTAATTGCCCACTTCGGAAGATTGGCTAGATAAGCCCAAGCTCAGCAGAGCATAGCCAGCTTTCACTTGATTTCTAGATAACACTGCCAGCCGAACCCTCGCCCCACGTTGTTTTTATGGTCTTTGTTTGCCTTGAAGAATTTATCAGTGATTTAGGAGTAGAAAAAAAGTCATTTAAGATTAAGACTAGCTTGTCTACATACACGGTATCGGTATGAGAATCTATAAACTGTCCGCTCATGCTGAAGGGAAATGTTGTCTCAGCAGCTTAAATCACACTGAAATAAACAATCTAATATATTTATTAAACTTTCTTTATACATAAATATCGTGCATTCATCCTGGACTGGTAAAATATTACTAGGGCCTCGGATTCGGCTCCGTGACACTGTGGTTTACAGGATCTGGGAAATAAGAGCCCAGCGAAGTCAAGGACCTACCAAAGGGGGGTTTTTTTCGGGATGGTCTCGGTCAAATCCAGTGCACAGGAAATTGACTGTTTATAGGTTGTGGGTCATTGCGACAGCTGTGTTTGCCTCTCTGACATTTACTGATTGTAAAGGGTGTGTGCTGCTCTAAACTCAAACAGCTAATGGGCTTCGTGTTTGACTCGACGTCCGTGGAGTGTCCGAGTGCAGGAAAATGACACCGAACGCAAAGTTTGGGGTTCATTCGGATAAGTTTGTGACGTATAATTATAGCAGAGATGATTTAAAACATTGGGAAGCTCATGATTGCTTTATTCAGATTGATAATATTAATGTAATGTATAGATTTGACAGCTATAGACATAGTGTTTGTGTGTGTGTGTGTGTGTGTGTGTGTGTGTGTGTGTGTGTGTGTGTGTGTGTGTGTGTGTGTGTGTGT
>JAOUQU010433832.1:0-10040 GCA_028566735.1 Ammoglanis amapaensis | reverse complement strand
GTCCCCAGCCCGACCCGGGGATCGAACCCGAGACTTCTTGCTGTGAGGCGACAGTGCTATAACCACTCAGCCACCGTGTCACCGTTGTACATACTACCCTAGCATATATCATTACCGTGTAACACCAAGAACACTGAGAATAGTCTATCAGTTTTAATTGGTTTCGGTTTCACTTAATGAATTGGGTACCAGGGGGTGACAAATTCATCTTGTAGGTGGGCATGTCATACAGGTCATTTGTCAGATTAATTTATTTTGTAATAATCTCTTAACCCAGACCTGACTGAGACTCACATCTTCTAATTAGAGACTTATTTGCGTTCTGATTCCCAGACCAAAGATGCATTTCAAATATCCACCGAGGCAGGACTTGTCCTGGATGAGGACGGGACAGGAGTAGACACAGAGGATTTCTTTCAGACCCTGAAGGATAGCACTGTGCTCATGGTCTTGGAAAAGGGTCAGAAGTGGAACCTTCATCAGGTACTGAGATAATACAAATGTGCAAATGTTGACACACATAGACATACCCCAGTAACAATTAGATTTGATCATTTACGATGTTTATTGCATAATGTTGCATTAATTATACTGGTTAATACATTGTTGTAGATTACTGCACAACTATATATAGGTAATACTTATAAGTATTTATCATACCTATATATACATATTGTAGATTTTGTTTAAATTACAGTTACAGTGATATCCAAATACATAATTAGAATTGGAAATTGATTGTTTTTTGGTCTATTTGGAAAAAAAAAATTCTTCCCTTGTGTGTATAATCATAACTGGCTGCCTATATAGTTACCAATGATCCGTGCACATTCGTCCTCCTCCTCATGGTTTTTCATGTCATGTTTACCCCATATCAAATGGATGGGGGTTAGCCACCCCAGTTATCTTACGACCTCATAATCTCTTGTCATCTTCTATAGTTCTATAGTCTTCCATTATAATGCCAAGTGCACTTGCACTTACACTGCCCTCATCCTTGCACATAAGCTTGCATAGCTACTCAAAAGTGATTGATAGGGAGTCAGGAATATCCCTTCCACCTAGAAAGCAAATCCAATCATCTCTCTGGATGGTTTATGGCAGTTCGTGGGCTGAAACTTGCACCCTGCATGGCATTGAGTGAATGCTTTTCTGCTGTACCACTCAAAAGCTATCAGTATTTTTTATAGTTGTATTAAACATGCCCCTCCCTTCATATTAGAATAACACAAGTGCAAAGAATTTAAATAAATGCTGTACATAATAAATCTTTTTTATATCACATTCTGGTGTGGCTGATTAAACTAAATTTTGTTTTAGTAACAAACATTCTGTGAAACATTTCACAGTTAATATCTGGGTATCAAACACCTACTTACTGAAATGCATCTATTTACTGAAACATTATGACACTGCATTTTATTGTATAATACTGAGTAAACAACATGCATCTTTGGTAGACCGTACCATCTGAACAATAAAAAGTCAAACGACCACACAACACTGAATTCATTACTTTTGCACTAGTCATGTCAGACCTGAATGCGTTTAGTCACACGAATGCTTCCCTAATTTCCAGTGTTGGTCCAGTGCAGGCAATTTAAACATTATTATGTTTTTAATGAATCACCGGTTCCTCATCACAACGTTTGTGTTTACTTGATTTTTCCCATGCTGTGCGTGTCATATTAGCATATGCCATTTCCTGCCTCCTCCCGCATCTGTCCATTATTCACCACCACCACTTTTCACTTTTAATGCATTAAATTCATATTAGAAGGCACATGTTATTAATTTTAGACTTAACCTGGGCATTATGGAAAGCTGGGATATTGTTTGTCAAAGAGAGCAAATTTGCAACCTATTTTAACATCATGTTGAAGATGAACACACACATGTACATCTCCTGAGCCCAGTTTTCACTCAAAATCTTGCCCGAGGCTTATTTCACATGAGCTGCACATCAGCCAGCATGCTGGAAAAAAGCAGGATTTGGAATCTTTTCTTAAAAAAACAAAACTTCCATATATTATAATTTTAATTGTGGAATCAATCTGTCGGTCTATCTGTCTGTCTGTCTGTCCGTCTGTCTGTCCATCCATCCATCCATCTAATCTATCTATCTATCGATATCTTTGTCTACATATATGCAGAAAATGTATTATGTATAATATATATATATATATATATATAAACCTTATGTGGTTATTTGTGTTGTACAGAACAGTCAATCATGTAAAGCAGCAAGCAGAACGAAGAATAGAAAAGACCTGGCCAAACTCACCTTGGATTTTTACAAGAACCATCCAAAAGAATTCATTGGCTGCCTTAATGTCCAGATGACTCTCTATGGGATGTACTCCATGTCTTATGACTTGCAGTGCTACCATGCCAAAAGGATGCTGAGGTAAACATTTCTTCTTAATGTCTTTACTTTTGTTCAAAACATGGGTTTCTGCATTTTGTATACAATACAATAAAAAATAAAAAAGAATACACAAGAATATATAAAAGTGGTCCAAGGATTGAACACGGGTAAACCTCTGACAGGGGCATAGGCAGCTTAGGTTTGTTGATATATGTGAGGAACAAAAATAAAAGAAAGAAATACTTATCAAGCTCAATGTTGTTGTTTTTGGTTCTAGGGAAGCTCTTAGATGGACTCTGTTTAGCATGCAGACTACTGGCCATATTTTAGTCGGCACATCATGCTACATGCAACATTTAATTGATGAAGAGGAAAAAGCTGAGGTACAAATGGCTACATCCAGCTATTTAAGCAAACCTCTCCAGGCCATCCAATGGAGGAAGAGTGCTGCTGATTTTAAGAAAAAGTTTGCAGGTTAATGTGAACCTATTTTCTAACTAATGGTTCGGAAATTTTGTGATGTCATGTTACCTTTGTTACTATTCAAATGACAAATGACTTTAATGTCAGGAGGTTACTTATTTACAATCACTGTGTTTATATTATATTTTGCTACTTAGTGTAATAGCTGTATGAGCATGCATATTTATAGAATAAGAAAAGATTCATATTTATTCACACTTTCAGTTGCCAAGAACGACTTGTTAGTTTTGATACTTGTTTTTGTGACTGTTGTATTGTTTCCATATAGCTTAGTTTTATTATACCTAAATCGTTACATTTTCTAAAATCTTTTTTATTTTTAGATATTTATCCTTAATGCATGTAAATGATTTGCAGATGGTATGTCTTAAATAAAATAAAGGATCAGAAGAAACACAAATATCACGTCTGTCTGACTGCCCGAAGCTGTAATTGGCCAAACGGGTTTGTTTCCTCATTTCACATCACACTGTAATTGCCTCTGAGGGTGAAAGCAAAAAAATTGCTACCCGTACAGAAAAAAAAGAAACAAAAAAAGATATTATGGTATGACCAGAAAAGGAGAAGCAAACATGGAAAACGGATGGGAAACAGATATTAACGACTAGAGAAGAAATATGAAGACATGGAGGGGTTGCTACAGAATGAGGATAGAAAAGCACAGCTGGATGGGGTAAAGTGGAGGAAACTCAAATGATTCCTTTTTCAGAAAGAAGAGTGGATGACACATTTGGATCCTGCATCCATCACTCTTTGCCACTTGGTGTTCTTCATGCAAATTCATTCGAACAGTGCTCCCAATTCAAACTCACCACCAATTGGTCAGTTTGTCGGACATTAGACGTGTTTCATATTACCAAGATCAAAAACCTCGTGTCAACCACGCTGTCCAACTTGATAGCTCACTTCGGCTAAGTTAGATTTTTGGGGTGAAGGCCCCGGTAGAAAGAACTGACTGTGTTGTTCTTGCTGTAAATGACATTACATGGCATTCATGAGAAGATTAATCACTTCTCAAAAATATTTTAAACACGGACATTTCCAATTAAGCTCATTTGCACGTTTTTGGATTGTGTAGGGAAACTTACAGACACATGGGATGAACCAAAAAGGGCAACCAAAAATTTGACTCAGTAGACAGAAGAAGGTCAATATGTTCAATGTCTAATAACCAACACCAGGGGGGAATTGAACAAACATAGGTCATATAACTGACCAGGCTAATATACAGAGAGATCAATACACATATTGAAAGGGGCCAAGGTTTGGCAAAAAAAAAAAGATTGACTACGCAAAAACAGTGTATTCAGTCACGTGTGAGTAATCACCCGATTGAGGCAGTTATATGTGTTACAGCAATGAGTCTCAGTAACAAACACATTCTGCTGTCAACAAGCTCATATTTCCCTACAGACCCTTTAGTTCATGTATAGTTCAATATTCAAATTAAAGTCAACACAACAGATCACACTGGTCACAGAACACATGCTGTCAAATTATTCAGTGGCAAAAGGACTAGCCCTGTCACATCCTGGGTATAATCCCACGGGTCTGAATCTTTTCTGTGTGGAGATAGCATGTTATATGTGTAGGTTTCTGCCTGTGTAGGTTTCTGCCTGGAGCTTTGGTTTCCTCAGTCAGGCTAATTGGAGTCACTGAATTGTAACTAAATGATGAATAAGCCAGAAGGGTTATGTCTGGATATACTTATACCAAACCATTAATATAGATCCCAGCCTGATGAATAAAAAATATGTCATTTTTGTTGGTGAATATGGTCATGTCTGAATTACAAAAAGCTTATTATTTTTTTAAATTAATATTAAGAATAAGTAAGTATCTTATAGTTGGGAATAAAAGTAGCCATTCTATTCTATACAATATCTACATTATTTTAACTGACTTATTAACTTTGTCATTGTACATGGTACAACATCCATTCATAAAACATGCAAAAAAACAAATTTCAAAGGTATGTAATGATTTAACAAGACATGATATAAGAACAGTGTTGTGGTACAATAAAGATAACAATATAATACAAATAGAAATGTAGTAATATAATACTAATATAATGCGAGTGACATACAAATAATAATAGGAGCAATATAATCAAAATAAAATAGTAAAAGTGTTTTCTTTGTTGACATTTGGTTACCACATGTCATGTCCTAATCCTATAAGAGTTTACCTGATGAGGTCTCGAAGGGTTAGCCTTTGACATCATACATCCTCAAGAGACTAATGCACAGGCTTTAAATCTACAAAATAAATTAGCTCTATAATAGTACAATGCATGAAGCCTGGATAATCGCTTACAAAAGAAACTTACATGTAACATTTAAGCACTGTCTACATTCGTACATGATTTTAATTTGTCGGAAAATATTAAAACTGTTGTTTTTAGTTTATCTTAGTTTTTGTAGTGTCATTTAATAAAGGGTCAATGAACCAATTGATAATCGAAAGAGGGTAACATGGTGGCTTGGCTGTCATCTCACTGAAATAAGGCCTGGGTTTGATTTTCCAACTGCATAACCAGTGTTCTATATCAATGGATTTGCATGTTCTTTATGTGTCTGCATGGATACCTCCAGGTACCTCTGTTTACCCCACAAATACAAATAAATGCAGTGAATTCAACTAGATCTTCTAAATTATGTTTGTGCCCTTTAATGGACTACTATTAGAAACAATGATCCTTAAAAACGACAAAGTGATGGTAAAAAAAACCCAGCAAATAAATAAATATCTAAAAGAAGTGAAGAAATTCTTTTTTGCACATAATAGAGAAAAATAAATAAAAATGTACTCAATACAATTTTAAAAAATCTGCATATTGCTTACATTAGGATGTCATGCAACATATTTAAGCTTTGGATGGCCTTTCAATTTTCTGTGTAATGTTGCTTGAGGCTTTGCGATGTTATGCCGAAGAGTAAATGAAATGTGACAGACAGATTGCTATCCAATTCTATCCACTCCAAATGTGTTTCTCTGAATTTTTATTAGTTACTGCCTTTTGTCATGATACAACATGTCACTTAATAACCTGTGTCCTAAAAGTAAAATCAAAACCAAATGCCATCATGTGCCGATTAAATCAAACTCTGACCAAATACAAATGTTCAAAATATACAAAACAAACAAGTGCTGTTTGTATTTTGATACATTACCAGTGATTTATTCTATGAATCTTAAGATTTCACCCTGGATTCATCACAATACAACACAACTTTCTGGATTTGATGTAACTGAAATTATGTGTAGGCATTTAGGAAAATAGATTTCCTTTCAAGAGATTAAATCCGTACTTGGAAGTTGTCGGGACACCTGACAAAGTGAAATGTTTGCTGTAAATGACTACAAGTCTGGCCTTGTATTACAGATCTGTCAATCGATATTTCGTGTTGCTATCAAAAGCCTCAAGAAAGCACCAGACTGATGACTTTGAGCACGAAGCATCCTCAGGCATGTTCACTCCTCAACTGTCTACCATGACCTTGTGTGTGCATTGTGGAGGTCCTTCTGTACTCCATAAATTTGGAACTGTAACACAAACACAATTTGGAAACTTAGCCACTTCCCTTTAAAATTGTAATATCTCAAAATTTTAGACAATGGTTTAGAGTCAGAGGGTTAAATAGTTATGGCTTGGTAATATATCGTTTACACACAGTAAACAGTATTTTCGTGACCTAAGCACCTACTTTTAAAAGTGAATATTCTTTAGAGTATTCTATATACTCTATACTATATATTCTATAGAGTTCTTAGAGTTTGGAGTAGTAGCAGCAGAAAAAATTCTAACAACACCAATTATTTCTATTTTTGTGGTTTTGTTTTTAGCTTTGTGGCATTAAAGGTCTACAGAAAATTAGCTTTAATCTCCTGGCAAACTGTTCTAAATACAATGTTATAACATTTTATTTGATAATGCAATTAAGCCAGGAGATCAGTAAGGCAATGTATACACATTTGCTTGTGGGTCTTGTTTTTTTTTTATCTTGATTTTGTTTCAAAACCCAAAGCTCCCAATAGGGTTCAAGTCAGGACTACTTCCAGAGATTTTGCTTCAGTATTTTAAATCCAATTCAAAGAGACTTGCTTTTGCTTTTTAAATGGTTGTTTTGATGTATAAACCAACAGCAACTGAGCTTTAGAACATTGTTGGATGTCTGGCAGTTTTCTGCTAAACAGAGCGAAATTAATGGTTCTGTCAATTATGGCCAGTCACCCAGGCCCTAAAGCTTCAAAGCATCCCTAATACAGACGCTGTGTTTGACTGGCTGTATCATGTTTTTTTTTTCAATGTTATTATGCACTTCTTGGTTAGCAGTGAAATTCCCCCTAAAGATCTAATATAAATTCAGTTAAATCTAATATCTTCCTAATTATGTTATTGTAAATGCAAACTGAACTGGGCTGAACTGAAAGGGTGCCGGTTTAATTCTGAGAGTCAAAAGGTGACGACCAAAGTGCCCTTAAGCAAGACACTTAAACCCTAAATGCTCCCTGGGCGCTGTTGCTAGGGCTGCCCACCGTTCAAGACATGTTTTCTCACTGCTGCCCCCTAGTGTGTGCAAATGTTTCACTTCATGGATTGTGTTGAAAGCCGAGGAGTATTTCCAAAGCGTGTAAAAGGCACAGTGGCGCAAAAGCATTCTAGACGCACAGGACCATAAAAGCTTGTCCTGGTTCTTATCTTTTTTTAAATTGATTTTTAATTATAATGTATTGACATATTTATTGGAATAATTGTAGCTTCAATAAAAGGACTTAAAGGTCCCATCCAAAGGCCCAACTGCAGTATTTTAGCAGGTTTAAACCGACATGCTTTGGATTACATATCCAGTTCCCTAACCACTAGGCTACTAGCTGAATAACTAATAACTGAATAACTAGCTGGCTATGGAAAAAAATACACCGAGATGTTGGTCAGGAGTTAGTTAACAAGCTAAATCAACTGGTCTTTAGCTGGATTCTTTCTTTCTTTCTTTTTAGCCGGAAGGCTATTCGGAACTTTTTGGCATTTCAATTGGAAAACTGATTTTAAAAAATACAAACGCTGTAAAAATATGTCAATATAGCTTAAATTATGACATAAAGGTCACTGTTTTAACACAATCTGTTCCCCAAAACATTGGCCACATTGGCTAATTTGCTAATCATAAGGCTAATTTTGGTAGCATTCATCCGACCTCTTAACTTTGATTTCGAATCTTGGCCAATTCTTGATTTTTAACCAGAATCTGTCTAAAATCCTATTAGGGTTCAAGTCCTGACTACAAACATTCCGTTTTTATTCGGTCTTTTAAATCCAACATGGATGGATTTGTGCTTGCAGTTTTAACTGACTTCGTGTATTAGCCATCTTTGATTGAGCTTTAGATAACTGGACAAAGCTCGGTAGTAACGAGAGTGAAACGGTCCACGCGGTGTAGTTTGTACGGTGCACTTCGGTTTGATCGTAACGCTTATTTACAGTCATTTTGGTAGCGCGTGAAGGTAGCTTGTTTACGAGCGAGCGGCGTCTTTACTCCTCCTCGCGCCTCCTGCCCGGCTCGCGATTGGTGGGCGGGCGCGAGTCCCGCCGCAGTGTGTGCATGTGCTGCGCGTGATACTCCAGCAGATACCTGCAGCCTCCCGCAAATCCCACAGCCGAGCGGGATGCTTACAGAATTATCATAATAACAACTGCGCGCGTTTCAGCCCAAATAAACCGAACGACACACTCTGCCACTGCGCATTTCTGAATGATAAATATTACACGTGGTGCAATGTCATGCGTTTAAAATGAGAAATCTGGCGCAGATCTCAGCCACCTGTCCGGGGATGAAGCGGTGACGGTCCGCCCGGGCGCGCAAGAGGAGGTGAGTTTATTAGAAACATCTTGTATTGTACATCACATATAATGAGTTCAATATCGTCACTGTAAGCAATAAAATCTGTGTAAATGTGTGTGTGTGTGTGTGTGTGTGTGTGTTCTGTGTTTTGATAAGACATTGTCATAATTGGAATATATATATATACATAACCACCAACCATTAAGTGTTTGCACTATATAGTTGTACTTCTTTTCTTATAACATGCTTATATTTAATGACATTTCCATACATTTCATGTAAAAGCCAAAAATCCCATTTTTTATAGGTAATGTATTACTCATTATGCAATTTTCAATAGTACATGAATATAACTTGCATGTTTTTGGACTTTGGGAGGAAACCGGAGCACTCAGAGTAAACCCACACAGACTGGCGGAAACAAAACCATACATTTGTATTGTACATCACATATAATGAGTTCAATATCGTCACTGTAAGCAGTAAAATCTGTGTGAACGTGTGTGTGTGTTTGTGTGTGTTCTGTGTTTTGATAAGACATTGTCATAATTGGAATATATATATATATATATATGTGTTGCACTATATAGTTGTACTTCTTGTGCTTATATTTAATAACTACTCAATACAATGGATCAATTTCACATCCACCAGAAGAAATCTTTCTACATCAGTTCTCATCTTTGGATTTATCCATGCCAAATAGATAAATGTGGATTAAGAATAAGAATGAGAATATACATTGCTCATAGAAAGTTCAAGTGATTTGGCTTTCGGATGAAATTTCAGAACGGATTTAAACGACACCAACCTGTTATAGGTGAACTTAAGTGTTACCTGCTGTAACTAACACTGTAACACTTTTAAATGCACTGTTCCAAATGTCAGCACTTTTTGCACAACTTGCCGTTCTGTTATGAAATGTATCGAGCGATAATGTTTAGGATTCATCATGCTGTTTACATTTTGCTGTCATGAGACCACAAGATGACACGTAACAATTGATCGACAGTACCCCACCATTGAAAACCTTCAAACAGATGTTTTCAGAGCTTAGCGTGTCACAGAGTGTCTTGAGCAGAATATAACAGAGATGCAGAGAGACTGGAATAGTCACAGAAAGGCATAGAAGTGGACGTCTGTTGGCCAGATCTCGCACCGATGACCATGCTTCATTGTGAACAGTGTCCTGCGGAACTGATTGATGAATGCCAGACAACTCCAGGCACATTTAAGGCTGGTGAGAGGCACCTAAGTGTCACGTCAGACTAGGGCTGTCCACAACCAAGGATTTTGCTGGTCGACCAGAGGTCGTCATTTACTTCAACTAATCGACTAATAGT
>JAOUQU010433821.1:0-10041 GCA_028566735.1 Ammoglanis amapaensis | reverse complement strand
GTGTGTGTGTGTGTGTGTGTGTGTGTGTGTGTGTGTGTGTGTGTGTGTGTGTGTGTGTGTGTGTGTGTGTGTAGACAGATAGGCAGACAGACAGACAGACAGTTAGATAGATAGATATTCGAGACACAAATACAATACATAATATTAATATGTATTAATAAATAATTATTAATAAAAATAAATATTTTATGTTTATTATATTATAATTTTTAAATATTGGAATTCATATCTTGTAACAATATGTAAAATGTAAAAGTCACAAATCATGATCAAAATTTATTTTCTGTAAACATTTAGGAGCACAACAAGTAAATAGAGTATCCCCAAAACTGGGCAGTATGAATGGAGCAACACGGCTGACCATTGAGGGATCTGGTAGGAACATTTGCAAGTCATCACAGCTAAAAACTTTAACATAATACTACGGATTTTAAACATCTAGCTAATTACTTTTTACATTTTCTGTATTTTGTTTAGGTTTTGCCCAGCAAACCCAGTTCAGTTTTGATGGCAGCAACCCTGACATTGGCAACTATGTGACGTTGGTGTCCAGAACCAGATCTTTTCCATGTGATGTTGAGAGAGATGCCACCCTGTCTACCAAAATAACGTGTTACACAAGGTAAACCTGATAACATGAAAATAGCAACAACAATGCTAGCCATACTCTATTCTGAAATCTTTACAGCTCATTGTTATTTTATCTTTACTGATAAATGTTATGTTGCTCTTAAATGTCTTAAGTAGAAAATGTACTAATGCTTTATTAACAGAAGTGTAAATTATACCACAACCCTATTTCATCAAATCAACATCTACTTTTCTACCCTGAAAAATGTGTACACAATAAATTATTCATTTTTTTATTATCCATTCATTGTTGGGCTTTCTAGAGCAATGCCTGAGGATGACTATACAATTCGGGTTAAAGTGGATGGTGTTCCCATTCCTTCCACTTCAATTTGTAATGGAGTTCAATGGAATTACTGGTGTATATTCTATGTAAGTTACATTATTTATTAAAAGTGTAAATTAAAATCTTATTTTATCACTCTGTACTTAAGTAATACATAATTTTTGATTTGTTATTTATAATTGTACAGTGTTGCTGTTGTTGTTTTATTCTTAGATTCGCTGGTATGCTACACCCAGCATTCAAACTATCAGCCCAGTGAGTGGCCCTCCAGGTAAGAGTTTATTTCTCAAGCCTCATTTATTAATGTTGATTATTAATTATTTTAGATCTGTAGAATATGATAAACAATATTTTATTTTGTATATTCAAACAGTTTCTTTACCAATGCCTTATTAAATTTAGGGTCACGGTGCGATACACACTGGGTGTAAATACGAAATACCTCAACAGGTCACCAGTCTGTTACAGGGTATATACACACAGAGAACAGTTTTAGTATTACCAAACAATCTGACTGCGTGTCTTTGGACTGTGCGAAGAAAACTGGCATACCCAGAGGAAGCCCACACAGACTCGGGTATTGCCTTACCCGGAAATCAAACCAGAGACTTCATGCTGTGAGGAGACTAATAGCTAAACCACTGTGTGATTTAAATGACTTTGTAATAAACAGATTAGTCAAGGCAAATTTTCAAGTAATAATATAATGTTTAATAACACAGTTTTTACTATCTGCTTTTGGTCTTCTGAAATGATTAAAAAAAAACAGAATAACCACAGTGTGTGTAAATATAGGATGGAAAGCGCCTCTGAAACTGATGACATTTGGATCGTGAAATGGCATTTCATCAGAACTTGTGATGCTACTTTGTTCTTTATAGTCTTGTAGGCTAGTTTTGAGTAAACCAATGCTACTGTCAAAATCATGATCACACTATAGTCTAAAATGGCTTATGTGAATTATCCAGGTACTCTTGTTCGACTCCGTGGCAGAATCTTTACTAATGTCTATGGCAGCAACACTGACAAGAGTTCTAATGGACGTGATGTGAGATTTTTAAGGTACTAAAATATTATATAATAACGCTTTGCTTTTTTAGTGATGTAGTAGCTGAGCAGAGCAGCAGGTTTTTCCACTGACACAGCAAAGCCTATAGTCTTAACTACCCAGTTTGAAAATCTAGTCACTTGGATGCATAACCAGTGCAGGATAATGTCACTAGCCCAAGTAAATAAGAGAATGTTTTAAAGAAGGGCATTCAGGGGACAAAAATAATTCTAATTCTGTCAGTTTCGAAAAATGAGAGCGTAAGAAAATGATTATTATTAATAATACTAATAATAATAATACTAAAAAGAAGCAGCATTAATTACATTGCAACTGTATGTTTTATCTGTTTGTGTGTGTGTGCGTGTTTTTTTTTTCAGAGCATACATGGGTGGAATGCCATGTGATCTTTTAAAACCCAACTCAGATGAACTGTGAGTGCAGATGAGTGGAGTTTAAAAAAGAAGTACAAAAACTTTATTTTAATATTTATTATGCAAATGAGAATTGTTTTTGCCTTTAGGTATAATTTGACTTTGGATACACCATCGAGTGATTGGGGATACATGAGCTGTAAAATGACTGGAACGTATATAGGTAAGAAAATGATTGGCTGTGCTTAGTGTCCAGTGTTAAAATAATATACTGTACTTTGAAAAACTGGATAGACTAAGTGGTACTTTTATGTTCTTATTAGGACATCAAAACTTAAGCTACATTCTTGACAGTGCATATGGAAGGTAATCAAAGTATTAATAGCTTACTTTAACTTTTTTAACATCTAAAAACATAAAAATTAAATAACACATATAAAAACACATATATGATCTATTCTAGGAGTTTGCCTGATTTTGCAGTCTACCGGGTCTCTGGACTCAATAAGCTCTCTATGTTCCAGACCTATGCAGGTATTGTTTTTTTTAGTATAGTACTGTAAGAGTAATGATGCATTTTTTCACTGTTACATTGTCATGTCGTTGTGTGTAGTTTGAGATCATTGTAAAATACCAGTGTAGCATCACGATTCCCTTTTGTGTATAAAGTTGTCCATCAATCAATCAATATATTGATGGTTAATCACACAAGGAAATGTAAAAAAGACAATTTGCTGAATGTATGAGTTAGTATTAGATTCTGTCAGATCCTTTGCAAACACTTAATGAAAAAAACATAATGAAAAAAAACCCAGAGACTTTTAACACAACATTTTCAGAGGCTGCTACCATTCCAAATATAATACAATATAATTCTATTATATTCTTAAGCGTACAAAATTAATTCAATCTCTCAATCTTTTGAAATGTTTCACAAATCAGCATCTCACAACCACCAAGTACTGGAGTTTCAAGCAGGAAACGATCATTCATCACACAAGTTTCAAACGATAAACAAGTCACATCAAACACAGTCATGGATAATTTGATCACTTAAATTTGCCTTACCGGCATGCTTTTTGATTGTGAGTAGAACCCGGAGTGCCCAGAGTAAACTCACGCAGACACTGGGAAAAACATGCAATCTTTGCACAGAACCCCCCCCCCCCTCCAACTGACCAGCCCCCATTGACCTGAAGATCAAACCCGGGACATCTTCCTGTGAGGCAACAGTGCTGAACCATTAACCCACTATGTCGCCCTGTTAATAAATATTTGGCAATGTAGTCTATATTCAATTATCTCAAATAATTATTAGATAGAACATTACTGAAAAATGTTTTCTGTTTTAATCACAGTTACTTACAATAACAGCATTGATTTCTCATTTTTTTCAGAGGTAACTGGAGTGTCTCCATCTGAGGGCAGTCTACTTGGTGGAACATTGCTGACCATTCAAGGACGGTTCTTTGATCAGACAGACCAACCAGCAAAGGTTTTAGTGGGAGGTAATGTGGATATAATGATTACATTGACAATTACTCTTATTGAAGCATTTCAATATATCATTAGTATTCTGCACTTTTATTGGATGGAATAGCAATGTCAAATCAAAGTCTATTCATCACATACATAGTTATACACAGTACAACCGGCAGTGAAATGCTTTGTAACTATTCAATCCGAACACTCGAAATTACTGATAACAAACTAAAAAATATATTATAAATGAAACAATATGTAAACAGTAATGTAAACATTATAGAAAGTAAAAAAAATTGGAAAAATGTGTGTATGATGTCAATACATCATTTGGACAATGTTACAATAATGTGAAGCATTTTAATGAATACATTTACAAAAATAGTTATAGATAGATGTGCGTACTGTTTACTAGCCAATATTATTATATAATAATATTAAATACTCTGTATACTTTGCACAAAGTATAACTTAGTTACTTCCACTTTATAGCAAGTTTGAACACTTTAGTCATTAAACATTTTACTGCTGGTTGCTCCATGTATGATTATAAATGTGACAAATAAACTTTGATTTGATTTTAATATGATGTCTAGTGATGATAATGAAAATGTGAAATGTAGTTTAACTTATCTGTGGATGTACTTGTGCTTGAAGTGCAAATGAAACACATTTTGCATTTTGAACAAAACATTCTTAAAATGCAATGATGATGATTCATGTAAGATTTTATGATTTAAATAAAAAATATTTTTGTTGTTTTCAGATTCAGTGTGTACGATACAGAACGTGACAGATGAGACAATTATTTGTAGAACACCATCCTTTGAATGGACAAATATGACAATGTTTCCAGGTGAAACGACTCGTTTGAATGTTTCTAACATTTTTGTACCAGTAACAACTAGACAACAAAGATTTCATTGTATGTCTGTGCCATTTGCAAAATGAAAACAAGTTATGACTGATAAACTGAACCGTCACATACATTCAGGAGACATATTTTTGTACAGAATAGTCTGTCTGCAGTGGGCTGCACTGTGTCTACTAATTCAAGTCAGACCACCACAAAAAAAATGTGTAAAAATCTTTGTTATTCTGAAAATCAAACAATACCACACAACTCGATGAATACAGTCTTTAGGAAAAGTTTTATTTTGGACATGGTAAAGCTCCAGAGTCACAGCAGCCCTGTTCAATATTAAGTTGTTTATTTAAAATAAACTAAATTTCTTCTATTTTTAGGTGGCCGGGGTGTAATAATGGAGATGTGGAATAATACCAATGTGCAGAAATTGGAGGAGGTTCTAACCTATAACTCCAGTAGATCTGGATACTCTGTGCAGTGGGTGGACTCTCTGTCCTATGTTTGGCCACTTGAAATGGATAGTTTTGTGGCTCGGTTCCGTGGCTTCTTTGTCCCTGTAGAGACTGACAACTATTACTTTATCACCAAAGCAGATGACCGAGTACAACTTTATTTCAGTAAAAGTGGTCGTCCTCAAGATAAGGTAAAGTCTTTGGCAACAGCAGTTACATGTTTGATGCATATGAAAAAATAATGGATGAAAACACTTTGCTTATTAATTAAGTTTGCTCATAGAAAATATATTTTATTATTAAAAATATTTTTTTTTTATTGAAGCTTGGGTCAGAGTGCAGAGCTGAACTGACAGTTCTCAGACTCATAGCTCAAAGCTCGACACACTATAGGCTATTCACTAGACTAGGGTTCAGTGTGTGTGTGTGTTTTGTGAGCTGGTAATTCCTGCATGTATAGTTTGGACCATATGTTTAAAGTCTGAAAAGCTTTAAATGGTTAACTTTGATTTGGAAGGTTTGTAGTTATAATCTTAGTCTGATGATTTTATTAAAAAAATGAATTTACAATAGCTGTACATAACAATCTTTCTAATTTGTTTTTCTATCTGTGCTTCACAAGGTAAAAATTGCATACACCAACCAGTGGACTGGAAATTTCTTCTCAAGCACAACTCAAAAATCAGAAGTCATGCGGCTGGAGAGTGGAAAGACGTGAGTAGGATGTGTTTTGCTTCAATTACCGTGGGAATTGACTGACCTTTTCTTTACAATTCAAATTCAATTTTATTTGTCATTACACATATACAGATGTACAGTACAACGAAATGTTTCTCTTTGCATATCCCAACTTGTCTGGAAGTTGGGGTCAGAGCGCAGGGTCAGCCAATGTATGGCGCCTCTGGAGCAGACAGGGGTAAGGGTCTTGCTCAAGGACCCAGTAGTGTAGCGGAGTGTAGCAGGGTTCAAAGGTTGAACCCCACAACCTTTGGGTTCCAAGCCCAACGCTCTACCCACTAGGCTACACTGTATTAATTACTTCAATAGTCAATACTTCAATAGTCCCTTAGTGTATTTCCTCTATTGATTACGTGTTGTACTGAATATGTTTGTGTCTAAATAAGGTTCAGTTTGAAGTCTTATTTAGAACATAAGTAAATAATAAGATATTTTTATTTAAACAACAATGTAAAAATATATATTGTTAACAGCCAATGTTTATGTTCAGTGAACATATTTTGGTCTGTAACAAACTAAGGAGAGAGTTGATAAAGGCCACCTATGGAGCAAAAGCCAGCCATTACAGCTATAACTTGTTCTACTTAAAGTAAGATAAAAAGGGAAGTCATGGGCTACTTCTATTATGGACTAACAATAACCATCAAACCGTGAAGTATAATGCAACCATGACAACCACTTATTTTTATAATTATTTATTACATAATTGAAAAAAGAAAAAAGTATTGTTTCAAAAATGATTTCCATAAAGACTACAAAGAAAGGCGAAGCTACATCATTATCATTTCAGAAAAAAAAAATATTGCTCATAAACACAATTATAGAACTGAAATTTTTCCGCTCTGGGACCAGTTTTAAAAGATCTTAATTTTTGGTATCCCAAAATGGCAGATCCTTCTGAACGCAATGACTAAACAGTAAAAATGTTTGGGGATATGCCTGACTTTGTCTCCATGTGGACAAAGTGTAAATTGCTCTATATGTTAATGTGTGTGTCCTCGTTGTTTCTGTTTGTTTTGCTCCTATTGAAAACTCAAGATAGAAACCGACCCCCACCCCCAACCCTTTTTATTGTTCTTGACGATAAAAAAACCTTGGTCTCATTGAAACAAACAACAAAATCAAACACTTCATTTGAGCGCTTTCATGAATACCACCAACATGAGCAACAATGAGCATGAAATTCACCACAATAACATAGCTGACAACTTTGAGAAGGCACCAAAAGGCATTTATACTGAAACCAAATTGTTTCATTGCAAACAAAGTTGAAACATGACATACAGTCTTTTAAAATCACTCTTTATATATATTTGCCTTTGTTACATTTTTATAAACATTTATTATAACTTAGAATTGCAAGCATGATTTAAAAAGATAAATTATTATCATTATTTTATTAAAAAAGTAAAGTTGACCATGTTTTGGTTTGACATTATTAAGATACATATATAGTTTATCTAAATTATCTGTTTAATGCTATACAATCCATACTAGAATGTACCAAGTAGAATGTATCACAAACTTCTCTGTTTCGTTTTAAAGCACAGTTTAGATCATTATATAAAAAATTTCTTTTTGTGTTATGATGAAGAGGCTCCATAGCTTGTTAACAAAAAAGAAAAACAAACCAACAAGCAAATGACATTTTCATTGATTCATACTTTTCACCCCACAAGACATACTGTATCTCAAATGGTACATCACAACTCACGTAATGTTTGGGGCCCTTTAGGACCACAGATCCTCATTAACTATTCACAAACTACCCGTAGCCTTTTTAGGTCAGCCTAATACCTAATTACTTCTGATTTTAATGGAAATATTATGTAATTTATCTAAATTATCTAATTTATCTAATTCTACAATAATATCTAATAATATTAATCTATTAATTACTTTTTAATCTAATATTATTAACTAATAAAATCTAATAACATCTAATCCGTTTTTAATTTGAGAAAGGTGTTAATTATCTGGGAATCTCTCTCACATGCACACACACATGCAAACACAGAGACACACATACACATGCATGCAAACTATCAAAAGTCTCCCACCTCTGTTTCTTCTCTGTTTAATTTGATTAGCTAATTTGGTTAAATTTGACTGCAATATAAAATTGGTATAAATTACTGTTGACAAAACAGAAGAATTAAGTAGAGTAGTTAACCAAAAGGTTTACAATTTTTTTAGTCCATTTTTTTAGACAAGTAAATATGTATTCAATGAAAGAAGGCAACAATAAGGCAAATGCAATACTAATTTTTGTATGCCTAGATGAACCACAATTAATTAGTTATTAAAGCAATTTAGTTATTATTATTTATTGCTATTGTGAAAAACTAAAGTAAACTTTAGAAACCAAATGATACGACTGATCAACTACAAATGATGTTAAATTAGATTTCCAACTACTATAAAAACATCAGTTTTGTTAACCCCATAACTTAACATGCAATAGACTAAGGCATTGGTGTTGTCTCAACACAGTGCGTGTGCGTCAATGTGAACCCCCTTCATAGAGCCTCAGCGTTGCCTGATATGCACCTCTAAAATTTGAGGCAGAGCACAATGGGCTGTGTGGTGAATTACTTTGCTGTGCATATGACCTTGATGCAGGATTTTAAAAGCAAAACGATGGCATTGTGGCGATGGCGTTGTCTTGCATTGATTTAATGCTGAAGTATAAATCAGCCTTAAACAGTGGTCAGTGAAAACCTCTCCAGTATAGAGAGTAGCTTTGTGTACATGATTGGGTTTTTCTTAAACTCTGTCTCCACGTTAATGCTATCAATTAGGAATCAACCAAAGTCCAAGTGCAGTTGTTGCCCTAGCCTAGGTGATTCAGTTTGGGTGATATAAATCAGTTATGAGCCCTCCACCCTGAGGGAATAAGAGATGGAGTGTGATAGTCTTGTTCATACAAACAGTGGGGGAGGCATTGTAACTGAGCAACAGTCACAACGCTTTACAACAGCTGCTTTTCTGTTCCCGTTGCCACTCCTCACACATCGTACACACTGTCTTTTCACACACTTCTACTATAATCTCTCTTTTCTATAATATCTGCACTTTGTTCTCTGTTGTAATTTTGATTATTTAAGATATTATTAACAGAATATACCTTATAACAGCAAAATAATTAGTAACAGGCAATTTAGCAGGAAACAAATTAGTGCATGGTCAGATCAGCAAAATGTTTAATGAAATCACACTTCAGCTTCTGAAAATGTAATAAAAATAAATTTTCTACTTATCACAGTTTTTTTATTCTTGCCCACTACCTATAGCTTTTGTAAATTATTTTTAAAATATATCCCAAATCTCTTCCTTTTTTGCTTCTGTCTGGTGCTAGTTCAAGAATGAGTTAGTAAACTGATATTGACACAATATAGATGCTTTTTAAATTGTTGCAAACAGTACATGCTTAATAACTGTTGAATTATGTGATAGCAGTGCAATGCGGTGGTTTTGATTTCTGTCTTCAGTCATGAAATTTAGTCCATCTTAGTAGATTATTCTTAGCACAAAGCACATCCCTTGTAACTAAGAAATGCAAATATAAACCAAAAGAGTAATCAATAAATTGTTCTTAGTAACAACACCAAGTTTTCTGGAACTAAGTTAATCTCAGGTAATATTTGTGATCTGGACAGTTGGTATATGTGAAGAAATAAATACCATATGTTAATGGGTGTCTGTAGCCACCATCAATAGCCACAGCATGGCCGATTTGTGTGAAGTGTCTTAATTAGAGAATGCATTCTTATCCATGGTTATTTCAGCAATATGATCCCAGGTCTAATCTTGTATGTACTACACAAGTGTGGCATACAAGATGTTTCCTTGGCCAGAGATATTTACCTAAAAAGTTTACAATCATCAAGTATTAACCAACAATTTTACAATTCTTATATTATTACTTAATATCTTATATCACAGACATTATATCATGTAAATTATCCTGGGAACAGCCATGTTTATATATTGCTGCATTGTGTTTGGTAACCATGTTTTTAAAATACTGCAGAATAAGTACTTAGAGAAGATGATCACAAAGTCAATAATTTTTTATTGGAATTTTCTAGGGCTGTCCGCAAATAATCGATTATTCGTTGGTCGACCGAAAAAATTACTAGTCGGCCAAATTCCATTGGTCG
>JAOUQU010433811.1:0-10041 GCA_028566735.1 Ammoglanis amapaensis | reverse complement strand
AAACATGATTTATATAGTGGAAGAGAATATAGTTGTTTTTATTTAGTGCATACTGTACTCTTCATGGGAAATTGAACACTATACTTCGAAGTGGACTAACGTGATTGTGGTTTTCTAACCCACCAAAATATCCATCAGTTTTTGTTTATATAATGATTTTTTTGATCCTTGTATTTTCTTTCGTGTACCCCCTACTACTAAACAAATGCTATTTAGACGTACACAAAGCAGTTTCTTATTCATCGATGGCCACTATTGACAGGTCAAAAGTCCCACCCCTTCCGTTCCATGTCAATCATTTCACACTGCATGTTTTACCCGTTTTTAGTGAACTATCCAAGTACAACAATGCACTGGATCTTTACTGTGCTTCTCTGATGCACTTAAACATGGTTCTCAAAGAGTACAGTGTATGGGATGTACCTTTATACTTTCATTTTAATGAAGATGTCACATTAGGGTAAGTGGACAATGTTGACGAGATTGGATCAAGCATTATTATTGCATAACAATTTTTTGCTTAGTGCACAGCACTGTCGCCTTACAGCAAGAAGTCTCGGGTTTGATTCCTGGGTAAGGCCTCAGGAGTTTACATGTTCTCCTAATCTTTGGGCTTCGGGTAATCCAGTTTCCAGGTTATTTAGAGATACTAAAACTCTGAGGGTGTGTGTGTGTGTTTTTTCCTTGATTATTTTCCTTTAAACTGGTGCAACATTTTATTAAATGACGAATTATGCAAGTTGTTGTTTTTAATATGTACTTGTATGTAGATAAAATCTAAACAGATTTTTTAACAGTTTAAACTTGTTAAAACTGAACTAAAAAATGACACAATACAAAGCAGTCAACAGATTGTGTGTTTAGACAGGACAGAAAAACAAATTGATCTCAAGAGGAAATGAAAAGTCCCCGTGAGAAAATGATGGAGAGAATTAGAGTGTAAGTGGGAGACAGAACCATAGTGAGAGAAGCAAAAGGTCTGGTAGGCCACTTCTACACTCGGTTGCCAGACAGAATGCCTTCAGCCTGACAGCACATCAGGCATACAGTAGCCGTGATTGAGCACTGCAGGAACAATGAAGTCACGCTTCACATCACCACACCACTACCCCACATCGGTAAACAAACCCTGTCTCTCTGTCTCTCTGCCATGCAACGGCCAATCAAAACAAACCCTCTCACCTAATCTATCACTTACCCTTTAATGCTCATAAATGACCGTGGTAATATATTGCTTCAATTGGAGTGTGCTCCAGAAATCTCTTAGCCAAAAGTGAAACTGTCTGCTGACAGTGAATATAAAACCCACCATGTGTCTAATGGTGCAACCACTATCTCAGATCTTACTAAAACTGATTTAGTTCCTGCCAAAACCTCACTCCTAGTGCCCTGTTCATCACAGCTCCTTTCCCAGAAACAGATTTGGCCATGAATATAGCATATATTGTCAAAAAGACTTTTTTTTACCTGGATACAGTATGAAGCAGTGTCAAGCCAAGTCTAAGCCCATTTTTTTACTTGACACTTTAAGACACTTGCAGCATTTCGTTGTACCCACAATCCTAGTAAAATATAGATAGTCCTCTTAAAGCACTCACTTTCCTAACCAATCAACTCTTATTGCACTCATTCAGCATAATTACATAAGTAAAATCAAATGTGTTGAGCTTAGACTGGTGCTGGTCGCTTGTACCAAATGAAGTGTTATTTTTCTAAATTATTAATCCAAAACTAACCCAATGCCAACTTGACATATATTGATTATTTCATTCTGAGTTAAAGCTGTCTGCATTATAATAAATGTCAAAGTAAAACGTTTTGAGAGTTCGAATCCCAGTTACTTTTGGGTGCTTCGACAAAGCTATCAATTCTCCAGAAATGCCATATAATTGTTGACTCTGACCCCAGCTTTAAACGGTTACATTTCTTAAAATTATTTTGCATTGTTGCATTCTAGTGTGGTTCTTTACTGCTTCTATAAACACTTTAAGTCTAAATAAAAAAATAAAAAAAAACATTTTGGAAATAAATGTCAGCAAAAAAAGAGTCGATTTTACTTCTATTATAATGTGATGTAATAACTGCATTTGAATCTCTTTGGAATTACCAATTCCCTGGCAAACACCACCAGAATTTCACCCCAATAGATTAGTGGAAGATTTGCTGTTCGGATGATGGATTTACTTTAACCATGCAGGAGACGAGTGGTACGGTTACCAGTAAATCCCACAGAAAGTGTTTTGTTTTGTTTGCTGCAATGCGACAGTTGATCATGAACTATTTTAAGGAGGTTATTTGTGTGAAGTTTTATGGCCAGAGAACATATTAAACCACGTACAATACAAATAATGACTTTTGTGTTTTTATCGCTGTTTGAATGAAAGTGTTCATGTTTTGCAATAAAAGTAATAAAAGTAATCTGAATTGCAAAGCAGTCCATCAGTACATTTCCAAGTAATTTTAAAGATCAATTATTTATGAAAGTAATGCATGTTAAAAACCGGCATTCCGACATTTTTATATATTTTTTAAACCCTAAAAAATACGATGGGGTGTTTCTGGAAAAAGCTCATTAACATATGTAACAGAGCTCGAAACAGAGCATTTAGAATAGATCTTACCCTGAAATAAATAAAACTAGTAATATGTATTCATGTGATAATAATTCTGTACAAAGTGCCCATAGACATATTCAAACTTGTTTACCAAGATGCATAATACGTCCCAGGATAATGTGCAATGTTTTAGACTGATGCTGGTTTTCTATACAAGCCTCACCTTTTTATCAATGGTACAGAGCTGTTCAGCAGGTAAGTAATGGAAGGGAAATAGGAACCTCCAGTTAAAATTGCCCTCGCCACCTAGCGAACGATAGTGAACATCTGTCTTCTGCTTGTTCCCCTCATGTCCATGCATCCAGCTGTAGTGGAAAAAAACACAATTATGCAACACACAATTTCCTCTAAAACAATTGCACTTGATTTGACAAGTAACGCTCGTTGTCATGCATCTGTGTTTGTTGCTACTGTTACATCTACAATAGCATCTTACTGCTACTATTAGTCATGCAGGCAACAAACAACAAATGTGTGGGAAACAATAGCAGGCAGTGCCATTCGACAGTCCAGTTACAAGCTCATGTCAAGGAGATCTAAATGGACGTACCCTTTAACATAAATGTCACTCATCCGCTCACCAGTAACACTGACATCGTCCAGTAAAACATCACTGGTGTTCCAAATAATACAGCGCAAAAAGAACCTGTAAAAGGTAAAATTAGAAGAAAAATCAGACTTATTTACATTAATTATATACAAAAGATGATGGACATAAGATAGAAATCTAAAGATCACTTGACTGATCTGTTATTGAAAGAAATATATTTTCAATTATTATAATTAACATTATAGTTAGAACAAAAGCTCTAATGCTGGTAAGTATACATTCTGAATGACAACTACTTTAAATTTAAATAATTTAGAAGAATAAAAAAATAGTATAAGGTAGAATCTCTAGAATATTTAGAACATCCTTAGCAATGCAAGACTATTTACATACATTTAAACTGTACATTTACATTTACAAATATTTTGGGGATATAACTTTTTAGGGACAGTGTAGCCTAGTGGGTAGAGCGTTGGGCTAGGAACCCAAAGGTTGGGGGTTCAAATCCAGGCTCCACTACACAGCCACTGTTGGGTCCTTGAATGAGACCCTTAACCCTGTCTGCTCCAGGGGTGCTGTACGTTGGATGACCCTACGCTCTGACCCCAACTTCCAGGCAAGTTGAGATACGTGAAGAGAAACATTTCATTGTACTGTACATCTGTATATGTATAATTACAAAATTTGAATAATTTAATTTTAATTTTTTATTTTATGCACTGTAAATTATATTTCAGAATTTTTCAGTATCTTATTTTTAAAGTGGCAGCCTATTAGTTAAAGTATTACACTGTAAGGACGGAAGTCGAGACTGCAGTTCTAATATTGCTGCTCCTGTCTGATGTGACGGTTTCCTCCAGAACCACCCAAGAGGGACGGGGCCCAGTCTGGTTCCTCTCAAGGTTTCTTCCTGGCATTCTGATGGAAACTGGTTTACCCGCTGAGGCTAAGGACTGAAGTCGAGACTGCAGTGCCAAAATTGCTGCATACAAGGACTACCCAAGAAGGATGGGCCCTGTTGAGTCTGGTTCCTCTCAAGGTTGCTTCCTGTAATTTTCAGGGAGTTTTTTCTTGTCACATTCACCCTCGGCTTGCTCAACAGGGGGTTCTGTATCTGTTGGTCCTGTATCCTGTAAAGTTGCTTTGAGACAATGTCTATTATAAAAAGCGCTGTATAAATAAAGTTGACTTGACATCAGTAGATGTATGTCTGACTAGAAAAGCATTCTTACTCTAATCATTGTCAATAAATTAAACCCGTACACTGGTCTTTAATTGTAAACTCCCTCAGTTACTTCAGATTATACTTTTTATGCATTTGTTGTACTCTTGTAATCTGTCATGCAAATTGTAAAGTTTTGCAATTGTGTTTTTAATATAAGAGTTTTATAACCACCATATAATTTATGCATTTGTTATGATGGCCCAATGAGGCCCACTGTTCAAAGAATTTAAATGTATTACTGATTCTTACTGCTTAGCTTTGCGTGGAGTGATATTGAAAGGCGATCCTGGTAGGCCTAGAGATTTCGGGAAAATGTCCACCCACATTTGTAATCTTCCCTAAAACACAATGACAAAAAAAGCCAGTCAGATGAATATTCGTTTCAACAAACATGCTCAAATTAAATCCTTTAGCATATACAGTTTACAGTCCTGTATACAGTATGCTAGCACACATTGCGATTCTTGGTTCTTTGAAATTCTTCAAAAGCAAACAAAGCATGTGGCACCTGCTCTATGTCAGGCTGCAGGGGGCTGTACAGAGGCCTAGTCTCCACGTGTTCAGGCACGAGGCCTTGTCTTCTCAGCACCAGCAGAGCCAGCCGCTCCTCCAGCGGGCCAAGTTGAGGGTTGGCCGGCTTTGCCTCATCTACAAAAGAAATGGAGTGACAGAAAGATCCATCACCATTGCAGTAATATTATGGTGTGTATGTATAAGGAACCCATGAATGTAAGTGATTTCCGGAATGTACAGTATGTGTATTTGTTCAGTATGCCAGGAAATAGGTTCAGCCAAATTTCTTGACGCTGAAACATAACAACCTTTTCTAACCCAAGATCATAAAAGTGATGTGCAGTGAGCACAATACTTACCACAATATTATTTTCTGTAAAGAAATCCTCGGATTTGACCCTCACATTGGAACTAAAGTGGATTATTGAAACACATCTTTATAAAGTCATCATTGAGAGTTTGGAAATAGCAAAAGAGTGCCTATAAAGAAAATTTACAAAGCATTCCATTTCCACGGTCTGAGGAGTTTATCCTGCGCAGTTCTCTGGATGACCCAGTGATTTCTTTGTTTATCTAAGAGGAGGTTTTTCCTCTTTCAGGACAGAATGTTAAAGAGAGAAAAAACATTCTCCGTCTGTTGAGTTTATGGTCTCAAACCCTGTGTCACATCCCTGAGGGAAACATGGTCAAGTTGTGTAAAGGATAGAAAGATGAGTGGAGTGGAAGCATACAGTCTCCATTTGGAAAGACGGAAGCCAAAAATGGCCACCTGACAATCATTTTAATGCATGGGTTGTCATAGATACATGACGAAAACAAAAGTGGGTCGTAGTCTACTGTGGTGAAACTCAGAAGTCAAAGGATAAAGGGAGCCAAAAGAACCCACCACACTGTTGACCTTGGCTGGGTTAAACTAGAGCACAAGAGCGTTATAAATCTGCAGTTGACCTAGGAAAGATGGCTGGCTTAGCCCTGGAGATTGGTTTATGCAGTGTCAGAGGTGCTTCTGAGAAATGGACTTCTAAATGTTTTTGGTGTTTATTGTTTCAGAAAAGTTGGAAGTCCTTGGTCGTTCTAAAAATGGAGATAATGGGTGAATAAAAAGTAGTAAAAACACAAGTTACGCACAAACAACTTTGATCACTCTCTTCTTGTTGTTGTGCATTTTTGGATGTGACATCATTACTGATTTTGTAACTTATGATGTAATGTGTGATCAGTTGAGTAGTGGGATAAACACAAATACTTAAAACAGGCCTGACTGCAAGTTTTTTTCAGTTGTGTATTGTGAACTGTAAAGTGAAGTTGTATACCTGGCATTACAAAAACCCCTGTAAAATAGCATCGTTAACTTTTAAAACATTACATTTTTACTCATTGACTTTCATTTTCACATGGGTCGTCAGCCACTATCACTTCCACCAGCAAAACAAAATAGCAGTTACAGTAGCATGCAGTACAGTAGGGATTTTCATACTTTGTTTATGGTTTACTTGGACCCAGGCAACACAAACAGATCTACACAGATCTACAATAGATTTACAACCCCTGGTTTGTGGTTCTAAAACTAGTGAACAAACTCCTTCATCAGATTAAATCTGGTAATTAATCTCCCATTAAAAAAAGAACACTCACATCTTGGAAAGCTGCTACACAAAGCGATTTGACATGAAACATGGTTCCAACATCAGAGATGTCAGTTGTAACAAAAGAAGGAAAAGAGGAAAAATCTTCACAATAAGGTAAATCATTACGGAGTGTTGCAAAATATTTTGGTTGTCGGCAAACCAGGACAAACGAAATGGGAAGATTGTAAAAAAATGCATGATGTTAGACCAAAGATAACATCAAACAACATTGAAGCATCAAGCAATATTTAAGCAATATGTCGATATCAAGTGGCAGGAAAAGAGTGCTGTTGGTGTCAGTGAACAAATTTTATAATAATTTTATAATAAAGCCAAAACAAAAGCATCATTGACACCAAAACAGAAATAAATGATGCAATTAAATCATGGACTGAGGAAATCTGGATGAGATCAATGTTTAATGATGAAATGTGAATCTGCATTGGGCAAGGTGACAATGCTTTTGTTTGGTGCCTGACCAAGGAAATTTATAACAGAATAATAACAGACTGACAGAATAAAACATAGATTTCCACCATTATTGATGATATGAGGCAGCATGTCAGGTAAATGCACGGGAGGAGATGAGAATCATCAAATGTAACTTTTTAAACTTTTCTTATTCCATCAGTGGATAGGATGTTTAGTGATGGTGAGTTCAATAAAGAAAATGTTCAATGATATGCCTCCTTGACAATAATGTACATTTTTTTGTTTATGAGCCTGTTAAAATATGTTAATTAAGATATTAAGACATTAATCTGGCTAAACAGAAGTAGGAATTTGTATTAGATTAGAAATTTACTGGTTCATGACTTGCCACTACAAAGCTGCCCCTGTTGGGCTCACGAGTAAAGCCTTTAATTTTTAAGTGTGTGGATAGTATTCATTAATAACAGTTTTTTTTATATGTTGTTTTATGTTCAATGCTTTAAATATGTCTAAAGCTTAAAGATAGATATAATATAACATCAGAGAAATAAGTAAAACATTTGTTGTAGAATGTTTATAGAAAGTTAGCTCCAGATGATAAACTTGTCAGGCATGATTTATAAATGAGTGATGAAGGATCGCTCTAGTGATGAATGATCTGTCTTCTGTGTAGCTATGATCATGTCACAATTTTTTAGTTTATAAAGGCACCAGCTTTGCTTAATTGTTTAATATTTTCTTACTCAGTTAAAAAAAACCTAGATCTTTTCTCTGATACCTAAGCAGTAGCCAACCCAACAACCGCACCATCTTTTCTTGTTTTCACAGAACCCCAGACGAATCAGATGAAGTTGGCTAATACTGTGATTAGCTTTTAAACAAGACTAATGCACACTTTTATTTTTTTACCCTTCCGTCCAATCAATCTCAAACAAATAAGATCTGTTATTATATAAGATCAGTTCTGAATATTTTACAGCTTAAAAATAGTCAAATGAAATGTGTCTGTATTGACTGACCCAGGTCTGCAGCGGTATATTCATGGCCCCTGAAGAACAGTCTGTCCTGCTTATAAACTGGAAGTTTGTAGTTTCGTCTTTGACATAGCCGATGGAGCAGCTGTGTTGGTTTTAACTGATCTCTCCACTGGTTTACTCCAGAACTGCAACAAGTGCCAGAAACAGACACAATACAGTTATGAAAACTAAAGGCTGTATAGCAGTACCTTGCAATATGACTAAATTCTTAAAGTCTTCATCAATAAATTTGTACCTTTAAACGCTTTCAGTTTGTTCAGCAAAAAAGGCTTGAGGGTTATGGGTTGTTAACAAAGTAGTAATCATTTACATGAGAAGACATTTTAGGTTTTACCCCTGCAGGTATAAATGCCTAAAGCTTAATGCTATTCTTAGTTGTCCTAATTGCTAAGATATGGCATTCCTAAATCTCTGCCATTCAAACCCATAATGAAGACATATAGGAAA
Source organism: Ammoglanis amapaensis (assembly GCA_028566735.1). Taxonomy (NCBI): domain Eukaryota; kingdom Metazoa; phylum Chordata; class Actinopteri; order Siluriformes; family Trichomycteridae; genus Ammoglanis; species Ammoglanis amapaensis. The sequence goes on along the minus strand of JAOUQU010433811.1, from coordinate 1,594 downwards.
ACATACCGTATAACACAAAGTATAAGTTTTAATATGTTTTATACATTTTATATTATTAGTTAGTATTTTAATATTTAGTATTATATAAGAGTTAGTATTTTAGTGTTGTAGTTTTTAGTTTAGTGTTAAAATATAGTGTGTTTTTTAAACAGCCCCAAAATTTGCATTATATGATCATGGAATTAGGACACACAGGAACATGGAATTTGTGGTTTTCTATAAATCCTTATTTTAAAAAAAAGATCACAGAACCAGCTGACCTTGTGTTTCAAGGTATCACAAGGTAGGTTGTTTACAGTCAGTTTTCCTAAACCAACCTAGATATTTAGACATAGAACAAAAAGTCTTTAAAAAGTGGTTGGTAAAAAATGTCACACTATTATTGTAGAGCTTCTAAAATTTCACAAATGTCCCAGACTGAATACTGTGGTACAACTGCCAAAGTAGTAATGTTACTTATACATGAAGTTTAGTATTGAACATGTGGTTGGAACCACAGACAAAAACTCCCTTATGATCACTTGTCAACATTGTTGGATTAACAGCATGTCTGTTGTTAATATAGATTTCATATATCATGGCAAATGTCACTCAACACGCAAAGAATGCAAAATCTGGTGCACTGCAGCATTTCAGAATACAGTAATTAATTACTGGTTTTTAGCAGCGGCTTGACCACCCCTTCACCCTAACTGTACATTATACTTTTCTTAAGGGTTTGGTTTTGTGGTACTCGTGTGAGTCGTACTGGTAACAATGATAGATGTTTAATTTTATTTAGAAATACATGTGAATAGAGAATTTACAAATGTACATGTACTGACTACATTTCAGGTTCAACATTGGCTTAATTATTGCTTGTACAACACTTTGCATATTGTACGTTATTAAGTTCCCTTTAAATATTGGAGTGATCGCTCAGCATGCCATTACAGTAAGACGGGGTAGATGTGCTTTTATAACTCAGAAGCAATACCTAATAAAGAGCTATAACCTACAAATGCACCTCACCAACGCCAAATTACGCTTAACCAATGTCATATCAGGCTATTAATCTAAATACGAAATTATCATAATAGTTAACAAAACATTATGACGTACTGAATATTTGTAAAAGCTTATTAAGACATTAATGCAGCAGTATCAAGAACACAAGCCTAAGTGGTGATATGTCTTATTATTAGATAATGAACAAATGTGAAACAGGATTTCAGAAACTGACACATGTCAGTGATTTTTCTTAATGAGTTTATATCTTGTACATTCTAGACCTTGCAATGTTCTTACGCTTGGGTTTGATGCTTCCAAAGTGTGTGTCTGTGTGTGTGTGTGCGGGAGGGGGGTGATCCTTACACACAGTAGGACTGGGGAAGGCCACACCGAGCACCATAGCGTGACAGGAATCGGTTTTCTAGGTCGATGACAGTCTCACCAATCTTCTCGTCTTTAGACAGCATGTCATAGTCATACAGCATGATCTTGAGGTCTTTTTCCAAAGGTAGAGAACATGTCAGCGCATACATCCTGATCAAAGAGATTGAATTAGTCAGTCTTCTCTGACTCACTGCACTGCTTTTTAAAGAAAGTTTAAATA
>JAOUQU010433810.1:0-18609 GCA_028566735.1 Ammoglanis amapaensis | reverse complement strand
GAAACGTCACCGAAGTAAATCGTTTTTTGTTTTTGTTTTACGTTTTATTGAGCGGTCTTGTGGAAAACTTTGTACGGCTAGGAGTAAATTATCACGGTTAGGAGTAAATTATCACGGTTAGGAGTAAATTATCACGGTTAGGAGTAAATCGTCCTTTTACGGGTTCTACTGAAAAAAAAACAACAACCTTAAGTTCTTCATGTATATTCGAGTAGTAGTATAGTAGAGCGGTACACTGTTACCATGGTGACAGGTTGCAGCGCGTGACGTCATCTGTGTTCTTCAGTCAGGAGTTTGCTTCTTTCACAGCTTCAGTGGGACATCATTACTCACTTTGATTGCTAAAGACGACAGAAGTTCGCTATAATGGAAAACTTTCTGAGAATCATGACTTGCTGCTGGCCTCACAATCGAGTTTATCCTCAGATGTTTGGTCAGGATGCAAAACCAAAGAAAAGCGTGGAAGCCAAGATACAGATGGAGATGGAGGGATATCTCTACAAGAGGGCCAGTAATGTCTTTAAAACATGGAACAGGTTAGTAGAACAGATGATGAACATTTATTGAAGTACAAATAATTAGCTAATTAAGCAGCACTAATCATCCTAGTGATTATTTCCTAAGTTTTGGAAACTTTATAGACTCAAATCAATGTGGTGCTAAATCAGAATGTACAATGATTTAAATCCGAATGAATCTGAAATAATTACAAGCTCAAACCTATTAAACAAATCCTCAATTAATACATGCTTCCAGATCTTTTATTTCTATTTTCTGTTTTGCTTTTTCAGGCGCTGGTTCCGGATTAAGAACAACCAGCTAATGTACCAAAAAAAGTTTCAGGTCAGTCTCATGTTCTGTCTTTCAAATAGAAAGATTTTTTTTATCTGCAGTAAACACTTTTTCAGTAAAATGATGAAAGCGCTGACAGCTTCATTACAGCTGAAATATTAGAGATTATATTTAAGATAAGCAGTTTGCTGTAAGCTGTGAATAAAAAGACAAAAGGAGAAGCCTTGTTATTGGTATTTTAGCGGTAAAGAAATCTTTAAGAAACTTTTATTCCCCCCAGCAGGAGGCTACTGTGGTGATGGAAGATTTACGCCTGTGCACGGCTGAACGTTATAAAAGCCGTTGCTGCTTCCGGGTGTTTTCACCCACAAAGTAAGTCTAGTTCACCATCAGCCATGAGAATTCTTTTATTTCTTTATTTATGACATATATGTGTGTGTGTGTGTGTGTGTGTGTGTGTGTGTGTAGGACGTGTATATTACAGGCTGATTCTGAGGAGATAAGAGAGGCCTGGATTAGAATCATTCACAACATCAATGATAAAACTGACCAGGACAGTAGAGACTCTGAGGTGACTTTTTAAAAATTCTTTCACAACTCTCATTACAGCTTCAGTAGAAAAAAGTCCATCAATGATTCTTTCACAAGACGTCTTAATTAAACAAGATTAAGAATAATTTAAATGAATTATTCAACTGTATTATTGCTATTCTGTAAATGTGTGGTATTCCTTTAGGAGCTGGACACGGAGTCTTCTTCATCCGGTGAAACTCTGGACATGGAGTCTTCTTCATCCGGTGAAACTCTGGACATGGAGTCTTCTTCATCCGGTGAAACTCTGGAGTCGATTTCTATCACACCGCAGTTACTTAAACCGGGCAAACAGGTAAAATTAAATATTAAAACATTGGTAATTTATACCAATGTAAAACTCTTCATTTCTATTTCAGTGTTTCTTATCTGTATTATTGACATTCTGTATATTTGTGAAATTCTTGTATTTTGTGTTTGACAGGAGCTGGACACAACATCGTCATCATCAAGTGATTTTGAGTCGGTTCCTGTGCTATCACACTTCAACCAGACAGTGGATTCACCCCAGTTAAATACACTGGATGAACTGGTGAGAATGACTAAAAACACAAATGTATTTCATGACTCTCACCTGCTACCCACCTGTATCATTTGGCATTCTGTATATTTGTGCGATTTCTGTAGGAGCTGGAGTCTTCATCATCTGGTGAAAGTACAAAGTGGAGTCCCATGCCAGCACACCGTAATAAGGTGGAGCTGATAGATCCATGTCCAAAGCAGGAAAGATCATCTGGAGAAATCCCTGTACCAGAGAACTCGTTGGAACTGGAGGACCTCGAATATTTGGAGGAACTGAGCTGCAGCAGTAGTAGCAACACTTCCTCCAGCTACTCCATCCACACAAGTGAGTCCTCCATCCACACAAGTCAGTCCCAGCTTTCCTAAACTATTTGGTTCTTTTGTATGAGAATAAATAAATGAAATTTGTTTGAACAGTTGCTGATGAGAATATCAAGACTCCACTAATGAGAAGCATCTCTCCTTCTAAAGGTCTGTTTAGCCTTAGCTTTCATATCACTCGTACTTAAATCGCACCGCTGTTGAAATCTACTAAGAAAACTGGACAATATCTATTATATTAACGTCAAGTCTTGTTTTACAGAGAATTTCTACAGCCGCTATTATCAGGGAAACCTTATTGGGCAAGGAGGCTTTGCTTCTGTATATGGAGGAATGTGTAGGAAGTATGAAAAACAGGTAAAATATAATTAAGAAAAATACCACGAAGTTGCTTTGCTCTGAAGTCCGTCATGATTTATTCAAATTAACATATTCTTATAGGTTGCAATAAAAGTTGTACAGAAGACACTCACGGACAAGTTCATCACCATCGTAAGTAACAATCAGCTCTCAATAACATAAAGCAAATGTAGATCTAAGCTGGTGGTAATAAATGCCTCTCAGCTCACATAAACTATCACACCTTACTATAGATCCAGATTGTTTTGTTTAGATGATATCATAGAAGTGCACTGTAATGTCAAATCGAATGTAACCAATACAAGGTCTCTTATCCATTGATTCTAATCCCATGCTAACGGTGTCTTAATTATTAGCCCGGCGAGAAAAAGTGTCTCCCTCTGGAAGTGGCATTGATGCAAATGGTGTCTAACGCACCTGGCTGTGATCATGTCGTGAAAATCCTGGATTGGTTCGACGATCCAGATTCTTACAAACTGATCCTAGAACGACCCGACTCCTGTATGAACCTTCAGGAGTACCGCGACCACAATGTACTTCCTGAACGAGTAGCTCAGGGAATATTGCGGCAAGTGGTTCAGGCGGCTCGTCACTGCTGTGATAATGGTGTTTTTCATCGGGACATCAAGGAGGAGAACCTGTTGATCAGTTTGCCTAATCTAGAGGTCAAGCTCGTTGACTTCGGCTGTGGGGATTTGCTCAAGTCCACCCCCTACAGGACATATTCAGGTAATTGTAGCTCACAGCTCAGTGGTTCTACAAGCCACAGATGAAAGAGATCACATAGAAAAGTTGAGTGTAATTTCTCTCTCTCGCTCTCTCTTTTCTATAGGCACCATGTTCTATGCCCCACCTGAATATATCAAGAATGGGAAATATCATGGCCGCAGTGCAACAGTCTGGAGTCTGGGGGTTTTGTTATTCGTTTTAGTGAATGGAATGATGCCATTCGTGAACAAGAGGCAGATCATTGATACATTCCCATTCTTCAAAATTGGTCTATCTGAGGGTGAGAAAATGCATGTCATTCACATAAAGTACATTTACACACATCTAAAAACTATTCATGAACATTACTGTTCAACTTTTCAAAGGGTTAAAAAGTTTCCGTCATGATTCTGATATGAATTATAAACTGTACTTACAGACTGCAAGAATCTGATCAGTAGCTGCCTGATGAAGAATCCAACAGAACGTCCCAGTCTTGAGATGATCCTGCAGCACACGTGGTTCACAAAGAGCTTCTCGATCTAAGTCCAGGTTAGTCAGAACAGATTAGAATAGAGTTAAATGGGTTTAGTATTATGTTAGATATTAAATAGTATATTGTATTAGTTAAATAGTATTAGTATTATGTATTAGCATATAGAGCAGATCACATGCTGTAATGAATCACTGTTAAATTGAGCTCCTATTAAATACAATAAGACAGTGTAAATAAATGCTCACACATTAAGCTCTAAAAAAATCCTCATATCTAACAGTTCTATAATTCCACAGGCTTTCCACGTGTATTCCACCTGCATTCCACCTGTATGCTTTTGTAGCAGATAGATCATGGGTGAGCATGTGAGACTAAACTTGTCTATAATAAAACAGTCTGTTGTGTTTGTTTTCATGTAATGTTGAAGTAATATGTAATCTCACCAGCACAACACGTCGATTCCAATGCCGGCCGGTGTAACTCCAGTTTGCATAACCAAGTGAAGAGAAACTAGAACTAAGTGGTGATAGAACCCCAGTTGCTCAGGCTGGGAGTGCTACCACAATGCATGCACCAAGATATTAACATCACAACTGGTGCTCGGAGACACTCAAGGACTAAGACATGCTGTAGCATGTAGCATCAGTGTCCACCACGCCACATCAGAAAGGTGAGAAAGTAGCTGAAAAAAACCCGAATTATTCTTAAAATCATTAACACATCAGCTTATTTCAAACTTGCTTCCAGCCTGGAGAGCTAATAATGAGCAATTTTTTTTACCAAGAGCTTCGAATCAGTGATTTGATTCTGGTGTGTTTTTTGGATCATTGTCTTACAGAAAGCATCTCGAATGGACACCAGATTTGGGCTTCAACACCTTGATACCTGTAGGAAACACAAAACAGCCCTAAAACTTCACTGAGCCGCCACAACCATCTCTAGTGCGTATCTGGAAATTAAATCTTAACACATTGTATTCTTCTCTGATTGGGATTGATGGTAATTTAACGCTTTCATTTTGTGTTCATGTTATCTACAGATAAACAACCTGGACTGTCATGAGCCTTGTTAGGCAGTCGACCCGGCCTGACTCGAGAGGGGTCGGAGCGGACAGGCGTGGACGCAGGGGGTCTGGCCACGTTACCTCACACGATCAGTGACTTGATTCACATCAGCTGTTTGATAGGATTTAAGGCGTTCTCCCGCGGCAGCGTTCTAGTCCTGTATGTTACCCAGCGAGCTCGCGTTTCTTACCTCTTTCACCTATGTAACTTTTATCAACCTTCCGACGGACGGTACCGGTACTCCTGGGACCGATCGGCTGGTCGAGGGAGAATACCTACTGGAAGGTAGGAGGTATTAGATGCTGTTGAGCTAGGGCCAGTGCGCAAGACAGTGTGGTCATCAGCCCGCGTGCTGGGTTTTATTTTTGTTGGATAGTCAGCGCGTATCGGCGTTTCCTTTGTTGACTCGCGTTTCTTTTGTTTACCTTTTTTCACCCCGAACCAGCGACTTCCGGGTGTGCACGGATAAGTCGGGTTTGTTTTCTATTCTAATAGCGAATGCCATTCCTTTTGTGTTTTGTTTGAGAATACCGGCTGAGTAGCGCGTGACGTAGGCGCCTGACTGCCGATCCCCGGACCGGAGTTAGAACCCGGGCAAAGGCAGAGTTGTTGATCACGTGATCCGGCTCGTGTTGATTAAACATTTTTTGTTTGTTTGTTTGTCTTTTAATTCATTAATTTTATTTTATTTGTTTTCTTTTACATCAAGAGCTAAATAAAGCCCTTAGTTAATCCACATCTTGGGATTCAGTGTGTTCTTATTAATTTTACTTTTTAACCTTATTTCCAGACCATAACAAGCCTCTTTTGTTTTGAAAACGCCTTGACCTTCTCTGTGGTGGATGATGAGACGAGAACCGAAAGACTCGATAATTTTTTTTTTTAAACAAATGCTTAATCAAGCTGTACTTATAATTAAATATGTTTAATAAACAGTTCATTTAATAAAATCTTATTTGTGACTTTTTCTTTTCCTAAACAAATATGGAATGATATTTTATTGTAGCTGTAGTCATTTAGAAACTCGGATATATACTTAACCATAGAAAATTATTCAACTTATAAATGTACACATTGCATAAAATAAAAACCAGACTTCACCTACAGTACTGATGTCATGTTAGCCGAAGCTCTTCACTAAACTGACTATTAAAACATCTTAAATCATAAACTCAGTCTCAACATGCCCCTGTTTCTACCCATCTCCACCAGAGATGTGTTTCTAAACTTGTTATTAGAACAAAACATACAATATACATTTTTTCTCAGTTGCTTTGGTGCATTTCTCTGAACAGAATTCTCACAACTGTTAGTGAAAGCTCCACGAGATAAAGATATTTGTGCACAACATGCAGTTTCTCATTCCATCAAACAGATTGCAAATGCTTTACATCAATTGATTCCTGACGATTCTCTGTTGTTTTATAACATTACCATTTGCTTATGTCATGTCAGTCAAATTTAACTACACTTATGTGCACTGAATAGTCTTTCTCTATGTCACTAACAGTCCTCATTTCATTGCTTGAATCATTACATATAAAGTTTGCTGAAGGATTCACACAAAACTTTACACTTGGCACAATGCATTCAGACAAGTACTCGGACAAGTTCTTTTGGCAACCGGCAAAACCCAGTCCATCAGATTGCCAGATTGCTCCTTCTGCGCATCCACTGCCCTAGAATCCAGCGGCGGTGTGCTTTACAACACTGCATCTGACGCTTTGCACTTGGTGATGTATGGTTTGGATGAAGATGCTCAACGATGAAATCACATTCCATGAAACTCACTGCACGCTGTTCTTGAGTTAATATGAAAGTCACCTGAAGTGTGGAATTCTGTGATGCTTGACTCTTCAGAAAGTTGGCGACCTCTTCGCAGTATGCTCTTCAGCTGACTGCTGATCCCACTAGATCGATATGGAATGATATTTGATCATAGCTGTAGTCATTTAGAGACTTGGATATATACTTAACTATAGAAAATTATTCAAATCTTTTAAATGTACACATTGCATTAAATAAAAAACAGACTTCACCTACAGTACTGATGTCATAGATATTTAGTTTCTTATAGTAAATTGTATAGTAATTAAGGTAAAAGTTTAAATTAAAAAAAAAAAAAGTTACACTTATATAGTGCCTTTCACAGTCCCAAGGTCGCTTTACATGGCAGACATATAGAATACAGTACAAAGCAAAAATAAATAAATTAAATAACTAAGTGGAATAGTGTGATGCAAATAGAAACGTTTTTAAATGTTTTTTGAAAGAAAACAGACTGATGGAGTTACGTAGTGATGGTGGAAGAGAGTTCCAGAGTTTGGGGGCAGCTGCACTAAAAGATCTGCCACCCAGCGTGACGAGATTAGTGTGTGGGACAGTCAGTGAGACAGAGTTGGAGGATCTGAGACTGCTAGAGGGACAGTAGACCTGGATGAGTTCAGTTAAATATGGAGGAGCGAGACCATGGATGACCTTGTAAGTTAGGATCAGGATCAGCATATTCATCCACTATAAGACCAAAAGTAAGTAGGCATTGGATCATGACTTGGACACCTGACCCAAGTCAGTATTTCTATTGTCTTTCACCTGTCTGGTCTTGGCTGAAGTCTCAATGTATGGGATCCCATAACTGCGTGCTAGGTCTTGCGCTTGCCGTGTATCCACTGTTCGAGCTGGGAGGTCACATTTATTTCCCACAAGCACCATTGGCACATCATCTGAGTCTTTTACTCGCTTGATCTGTTCTCTATGAAAGCAGAAACACAAAGGATACGATATGTTTAGTACAATTTCAAATTTTTAGCATTTAGCAAACGCCTTAACCACTAAATTCCCAGGACTGAAGAAACTGCATTAAGATGAGATGGAAAGTTGTGTGGTGCATAGTGGCATACACATACATGAGTGCACTGAAATGTAGTGCACAATGGCGCTAGAATAGTGTGTAAAGTTATTTCACACTGAATGTTGTGCCCGTTAAAAATGTGCCGTCCGAGCACTTTCAGTGCAGAATTTACCAGTGTGACAGCACAGTTCATTGAAGCATAGTGTTCGTAGTGTCACATAACTTTTGCTCTTTTCTCCGTGTTTGTGACACATCAGTTAGAGCTCACATATTTTTACTGATGATAAATTTAATATAAAATCTGCCATTGTTAGATTTTAACAACCAAGTAGTAGCTTAATGACCACCCTAGTAAGGGTCAACCTGGTGACCAGTCTGTAAGTTGTGTGAGTACACCCCAAAAAGGAGAAGTTCAAATTTGTGTATGAAAATGCAAATCACATTTTATTATATCATGTCATATGAATCCACTTGCATGGTTGTAAAATATGAATAATTTCACTCTACTATAACAAGGACCCACTATATGGAGTGTACTGCCCATAAATAAAAGAGGATAATTCATTTATTTTCCTTTCTGGATCTCTTAGCATGTGCTTGAGTGCTTTATATTTCACCTCCAACCCCTGATCCAGATCGATTTCACTAGTAGCTCATTATAATCTCTCAGTGTATGGCTAGGCTTTATTTGGATACAAGAGATTCTGTGATATCTCAAAAAAGCCTGTGAGGGAGAGACTAATTCATCCTTATCCTGCCTTTTAAACCTGGCAAACTATAAATTATTAAATTGTAGTGTTAAAAAAACTATAGTTTAATTGAAAAATTGTGAATACATTTTATTTTTAAATATAGCAATATTTTGTGCTATTTGTACTTTTAAAAAGTAGATTTTCCAACATAAACGTTTATTTTTACTTGAGTATGTTTTGTCCTAATTGTAATTCAATATATTTAAAATCACATAAGTTCCAGGATAAAAGAAATGCATGTTATAATCATGCTATGAAAATGCTTCAATAAATAGTTGCCAGATTGCAGGCTTTCACCTAAAACCTATTAAAAAATCTGGATAAACACATATTACAACATACATAGGTCACATCAGTATACATCATGCACACTATAGGTTCATAACTTCATAGAAATATACAAGCCATTACAAAGTACTTTTTATGATTATTAAAGTTATTATTTTCAGACAAATCTATAGTAACACATTATTGCACTAAAATGTAATATTTAAAAGCCCTGTCGTCCCAATCCCTCTATCATCTGCACAATGTACAGTGACGTTACAGAATGTATGATAATGCATTTGTAGTTTGACTCATATACAAATCTGTTTATAATTTTTTGTTGTTGGACTTGTTTAAACATAATTTTCTTAATTTTAAAATTACTGTTCAAAATTGTGAGTAACACAATTTTTTTTTTGCTTCATCTGATGTCCTTCATTGGATGTTGGACTGTTTAAAGAAGCTTTAAGGGGAACAAGAACTATTTAAGATTATTCAACACACCTGTATTGATGAATGTCTTCAAAGGATTTGGTGTTATTTATTGCAAACACGCAAAGGAAGCCCTCGCCTGTCCTCATGTACTGGTCCCTCATGGCACTGTACTCCTCCTGACCTGCTGTGTCCAGGATGTCCAGCAGGCACGTCTCACCATCAATCACCACTTGCTTTCTGTAGGAGTCCTGCAAATATAAATAATGTTCCTTAACCCAGGCCAACAAGCATCCTTACATTGATCTCATATTTTTTTACAGTGTTTACTAGCCATACTGACACTACCAAACACCAGGAGTCATCATGAGTAATCATGTAAAAAAAATCACAAAGGTTAGTGAATTGATTATTGTCTCTTTAGAGGCAGGCATAATGAGAAAGAGAACAAACCAAGCAGAATGTCATGAACACATGGTCATATATGTTCATGCATTGTACTGTGTATATGCCATTATTTTACTGTGAATTAGAACATTTCTGTATCTAAAATATTGAGTTTTATTTTTCCTAAATATACTGGGCCACAAGCATTAACTTACATTTAAAATATAATTAGTAATTATTAATGACCATTGGCCTGTTGGCTTTTTATAGAGGGGAAGCACATTGTCGGTTTACATCATAAGTCATTCTAGTGATTAAATGATGATTTCCAGCTGTCAATCAAAGTATGATTTAGCCTTTTGACAGATCATCCAATCATGTTGCAAAAGTGCTGCCTCCAGACCCACCCAAAGCTCCATCTCTCCCAAGAGACGTGTAGCATCCTAGGGTGGGAAAAGTCATGTCATTTATTCAATGACCGATGAGATTCAAAGCAATGACAAAAGCTTTCCATGCCGTGTTGTTGAAGTGACGCTCGGTTTCTGCAAGAAAATGTATTGATTCTACAGAAATGTAGGAGAAGTGATAAATATTTTGTCTATTTATGAGTAACTGATTCTGAAAGACCTCGTCATAGTGAGGCTGGTGGATTGTACGCTGCAGTTCTCCTCAACCAGACCAACAACACAAACTTTAAAATATGCTATTATTTGGACAATGTTAGATTGATGTTTATCAGAGATGCAAAGACATCTTTGTGTCTGAGCAGGAGGACAGGATGGCTGTGAATTGGCCTGCCATGCCATGAATTGGTGCTGTATCTAGGGTATTCCTGTATTAGAAACTGATGTTTCAAAATGAAATCCAGACTAAAAATTGACTATAATATTGAGATTGAACACATATCATTAAGTCATTAAAGGGAAAAGCTTAAACATTCAGCATAAATCGTTTTTTTATAGAACATCCACACTCGTTACCTCTATGGTCGGGTCGTATTCGTCCACAAAATGGTTCTGGATGAGTTGGATGGTGAGAGCGCTCTTGCCTACGCCTCCAGCACCCACCACCACCAGTTTATACTCAGTCATCCTCTCTGCTCCTCTTTAGCAACTCTGCCCTATGAATGGTACATAAAAGCTTTAAAACAACAACACTGGAACAAATGCAGCACAATCTGGATATATTTTAGAGAGGAATATCCTACAAACAAGTAACATATTGTTAGATCTTAGAGTTTGAACATGTAATAATATTTTAAAAACTATTTTCTAAAATGCTAAAAATCAATTTTGATAGTTTTCAGAAAAATAACATTTACTCAAAAACAGATTGTAGGCTCAGTCGAAACCTTTTCAACTATAATTGACAAATCTAACAACATTATTATAATGAGATAAACAAGTTTACTATTCCTTAATAAAAATAGATAGAAATATAGAAATAATGTGATTATTTTTATTTTATTTGTTTAAACAATTAACATATTCTATTTTTAAAGTTTCAGTGCACCCTGCAGTTTAAATTAAATGTCAATTAATATTAAAAGAAAAAATAATCAAAAGAATCATTCAAATATTCAAATCAAACAGATTTGTATTAAATCTTTCAGAATCATTACATACCTAATATATTAGTCTATTTTTTACAAAAACGCTCAGTTTCTACAAGAAAATGTATTGATTCTACAGGAATGTAGGAGAAGTGATAAAAATTTTGTCTATTTATGAGTACCTGAAAGACCTCGTCTTTGAGATAACCGTGTTTTAACTTGTTTATAGTTAAAGAAATGTTAACACAACTGTACATATTTGACATTTAATTTTTGACAATTTAGTGAAATCTATGCCTCAGTTGTAGTCTTAGAGAAATATATACTGTTATTGACTAGTTTGACCACAATCTACAAAAACAAAGCAGGAACAGAAAGCAGTATATTAAAAGATTGGTAGAAAAGTGCAGTGTTTTTCAGCACAATGGATGTAAAATCCATTGTGTAGAATTTGTATTAATTCTTTCTGAATCGTTACATACCTAATATATTAGTCTATTTTTGACAAAATAATTATTTCTTATAAAGCATTTCCTGACATTTGACACGTCCCTCAGCCATATGCTTTTACACTATTAAAGCAGTCACTGACAGTAATAAATTAGGATTCTTTTAATAAGTGATTCATAAAAGCCCAGGGGACCCAGACTGCACTTCACCCTCTCCGTAAACCTGCCATTTGTCTATGAGCACATGCCAATATGCACTATACACATTTCATTTTATCTATGCACTTTCTCACTCCTCTCCCATTTTAGCATAATCAATACATCTTTTACTTCTGGGGATCCTAATTGCATTAAAGAAGAGTATATTGCTCTCTCATTCTGTCAACGTGTGCACTACTGATCATGCTTTATGCACAAACACTTGACAAGGCTCCTTTCACAACGTTTGAAGATCTCAACAAGTCAGTCTATTATTTTTTCCTCACTCAGCAGACTTGGTGACCATTTTATTTCTGCTACAAGCACTAGCAGTATTGACACCTGAAGTTGCCACTGTAGGGCACAATGATGTATCCTCACTCGAAGTGTGTGCATTAAAAGACATGAGATGTCCTTAAAATGGTTGGCTTTAATGAGATTTTGGGTCATGAAATTAAGGATACACAAAGTCTTGTAGTTAATGATTTGGGATGAACATTACGTACCAAAGCTCCCCACTCACAATTACTTTGATTTATATGCCTAATAAATGGCATAACCCTTAAGGTTAGTTTGGTGGTTAGAAAACTGGGCTTGTAATCAGAAGGTCGCACATCAAGTGTCCAAGAGTCAACAGATCGCGACTGAAGTGCCTTTGAGCAAAGCACCAAACCACTAACGGTTCCCTGGTGCTGTGGCTAGGGCTGCCCACTGCAATAGGCATGTGTGCTCCATGCTCGCTACTGTGTTCACTAGTGTGTGTAAATGTGTATTTCACAGTAATTCCTAGAAGCGCAAATAGCACAAGTTCTAATAGAGATTGTGCTTTCCGCTATGACTAAAACACCAAGTATACAGCTACATGGATAGTTAGTTTATACTAGTCACTTGGGCCAGTAATATAAAAACTTTATTTAGGCAAACAGAGAATGAACAACTGTGCTCACATTCTGCATAGTCTAGGCAATGCATTTTACAGGAACAAGGAAGAATCTCATCAACAGAGTGTAGAGTAGACCGCATACATATTGTAGTAAATACGTTTATCAACAGACAGGTACATGTTCTGAAATCCCCTAAAATTCCACTCTGGTTGTTTCCTTCATTTGGGAAGTACACTTCATTCCTCTCATATTGCTTTACTTATCTGCCGTCAACAATCCTGAATCTAATACCTACAACCTCAACAACAAGGCAAACTAATATAAGAATGTAGTATAAAATATTACAAACCTTGATTCTTGTCAATTGTCTTTATATAAATAAATAAATCATAAAGCACAACAAAAACCAACACAGACACATGAAGGACAATTTCAGTATCTCCAATTAAACTTCTTGCTGTGAGGTGACTGCAAACCACTAAGCCACTGAGCCTCTCGTCACAATAATGAAATGGAATAACATCTAGCTATAAAAGCCAGTTTGTAGTAGTAATAAGAAGAAGAAGAAGGTGGAGGCTTCATTTATATATCTTTTTATACACAAGGTTAATTTAAAATAACATCTGTTAATTAGTTTTTTTAGTTTGTTTAAAAAACTTCTACATTGATTGTAAGCAATATTTTTAATCTGTCTATTTTTAATGGCCACTGTCTCAAATTCACAATCCACCAGTTCCTGCAGCCACAATAGCACATGCATTCCCCTGATATTGGTTTGTGCAGCATACTATGAATACATAAACCGAACACTGATTTCTCATAGGACTGCTGGGAGTGGATAGCAAAACAAATAATTTATTAATGTCATGGTAAATACATTCAGATATGAAATCCCTCCAATCCTCTTGGTCATATAGATGTGGTCATTGGTGCAAAACAGAACTTAGCCAAATGTAAAGTTTGTTGGGAAGATAACAATGCTAAGCTTTAGAAACAGTGTATATATACATTTAGTATTGTTGAAATTATTGGCATAGAGGTCAGCAGGTTGCCCCACCACTGGAAGATTGCCACTGATCTGCCCCTGGTCAATGCACTTAACCCCTAATTCTCTAAATTGGAGAGCCTGGCGGCTAAAAAGCATTGTTGCAAAACAGGTTCTTGTTTCAATCTCTAGCTGGGGTGGTATAGAGGTTGCATGTGTCTCCATAGGTATTCTCCAGGTGCTCCAGTTTCCATATTCCATTCCAATTCAAATACATGCAAGCAAAGTGAATTAAAGATCCAAAATTGTTCATAACTGTGTTCAATACAAGCTTGTGTGATGATTAATTTAAGTTTCTGTCATGAATGTAATTCTAAATGTAAAACATGATGTTAAAGTATCTAATTGCTATAAATGTAAATATACATTTACATAGTATAATTCAAAATGATATCATATCTGCAGTTGTACTTTAGTCTTTATCAACCTTCTAATAACATGCAGAAAATACATTTATGACTCCTAATTATTATTTCAGTCAACAGACAGAACTGATAAATAATAAAGGCCAACATAGGGAAATTAATAAGTTCTTTAGGAGAGCTTCAGCTTAGATCATCGGAATGTTTTTGTTAATATTTTATAATGGTGCTAAAAGTGTTAAGAAAAACCTACATGATTCTCACTAGTGTCACTCTAGCTTTTAATACTGTTTAAACTATTATTATGAAATACAGTAACTGACTAAGAAAAGATTTTCAGATTTTTAAACAAATCAACTATCATAGTATGATCAAAACTGAAATGCAAATCAGAATTGATGACTAAACTATTGAGCTTAGTAGTGATTATGCAGTCTATACATTCCTGAAATCCATTATATAATCACTTTTCTCAATATTATGCACAGTCGATTGTGAAATTTAAAACTCTTTTTAAAACTGTTTTTAAAATTTTTAAACTCACTGCAGCTGTATGCAAGCTTTACAACATAAAGCAAGTGGACTATGGGGCAAATGAAACTTGATATGTAGAGTGACTTAATTGCTTGACAGTATTGTGCCAAATGTAAGACTTGGTGGTGTAAGTAAAGTATAATTTTAATTCTTTAGCATGCCAGGACATTTTAGACAATAGTGTGTCTCCACCTTTGTATAAACCAATTATTGTTCTAGTATGAGCCCTCTTGTTCAAAGCACGACCAATAAAGGCATGGTTGGGTGAGTTTGATGTGGTGTATACACACATATATACATTTACAATCAAATTTCCATCCATACTTTTACATCTACTGCAATTTCAAGCACAGTTGCATCACCTCTAAGGTTCAACTATAACCATGATTATCTAATATCTGGTTACTCATCCTGAAATGTTACTGTCCCCAACGATGCCCTGTGATTATTCTATCATGACAGCATACACAGACTGAGTAGAGAACAGATAAATCTAAGGGTTATACTGTTGGTTTTTAGCGTGTACATATGAAAAGAGCACATGGCACACTGGTTTCTTGTAAAGGATAAAATGTTTCTAGCCCCCCTCCCCCCTGTTTATGTTATTTGTTATAATAGTATAGTCAATGCCAGGGTTTGGAAAAGGCTGAGCAAATGGTGTCGATGTCTGGATGGTCTAATGTAATTCAAGAGTCATTCATTAATAATGCATTAAGAAATCTAACTCATAGAATCTATAACAACAACCCATGCTGTTAATGCCTGTCTAGACAAGAAGCGTGGCGCTAGTCCATTGCAAGACAACAATACACCAGAAAGACTGCGGTAAAGGCGCGCATATTATAGGATAAATGATCTGCAGACTCAGAGCAAGCGTGATGTAATAAATCTATGCCTGTATTTGTAATACAGATTGTATATTTATGTATGCAAGTTATGTGTTTACTGGTTGTCTTAGTAAGACAGGGACATGTAAGGATAAAAACACTTTGTTCATTTAGTTACAAAAACTGCATTTACCTCATTTAGGTACCGTATACCTTGGACAGGGTGCAAATTCAACCATTGATTGAAAAAGGGTTGGGCAATGTGACTGCTGTGTATGCTGATAGGAAACTGTGTACTAGTAAATATTTGTCCCTGCTGTCTCTGAAACATTCAGGTTGAGCAGTGGTGAGAAACAGATAAAGCAATTTTTAAAATTGGAAAAATTTAAAGAACATTGGACACTACATCTATTGATGGAAACAATCAGACGTCATTTAGTCAACACTCAAGTAACTGAAAAGAAAACTCTAATAAAATACCACATATGTAGTAGTAGAAGTAGCATAAAAAGTACTTTGAAAAACTCTTCAAGTTTTTGACACTCTTCAAGACCTGGGATGTTACGCAAAAAAGCTGTACATCAATTCAATTTCCAAAATACATGAACAAGCATTAGATAATCTTTGGCAAAGATGGAAAAGAGTAGCCAGACTGTTATCAACCAACATATGTCATGGACTTCTGTGCAATGGTACCATTGACACAAATATGAGGATTTAATTGCTACATAAACATTCGCAACATAATTTTCTGGTAATTCTCTCGTCATATTGGCATATTTTGTTTGTACTTATGTTTAAACAAATGTAGAAAATTAACAAATCACACAATCTTACATATTATATTATTTAGAAAATTTACCCAAGAATCTGAACAGTTCCAGTTGTTTGTGCTCCCTGTACCTGCACACTTGTGCAGCCAGCATAATACCAGGCATGTTTGTTTACCACTTTGAGCTGTTGGAAAGGCTTGGTTTAGGTTCATACTAAAAACAAGAATGTTTGCCCTCTTCTTTCTGGCCACTGCTGTTAGAGGTCATGATATGAATCACTGATTTGTCATATTTTCTTATGCCGGATACCCTTCCTGACACAATCCTTGCTATTTATCTGAGTTGCGACCAGCTCTACAACGCACTGGTTTATGTATAAAAGGCTAGGTACTTATACAACACTTAAACTGGCTACATGTTCTGGGACTGTGGGAGGAAACCGCAGCTCCGGGAGTCAACCCCATGAGAAAGAAAACATGCTCCAGACAAATGAATCTTGACCACTCGGGGGTTCCAAGTCACCCCATCTGGGAAGTGTTTCGAAAGCCAAAACTGAGAGAATGGTACATCTTTAGTAAAAAGATAAGTAAACAATATTCATATGGAGGCACAGAGGCTCAGTATTACTGTTTCGGTCACTGTTTATTTCTATGGTTTCTATTTTTATAGTCTACATTAATTGTTAATATTTGTAACTATCAATTTTGATATAAATGTATATTTTGTTGAATTCATTTATTACTACTATGACTAAGCATTCAACTGTCGATTAACAATGCTATTAGTTCTGTTTAGGTATTTAATCCATCCATCACTACATTTTAGCAATACTTAGTCTTATTTAGCATCACTGTGGGACACAAACTGGGAACATACACTAAACACCTGAACAGGTCACCAGACTGCATCTTTGGAAATCAATGTGACGCAAAAAAAACAATGCAGACACGAAAAGAACATGCAAACTCTACACAGAAAACCCCAAATTGCCTTGAATCGAACTCAGGACTTAAAATGAGGTGACTATGTAACCACAAAATAGGATTAATAGGGTGTAAATTATATGGTAGAAATTTGATGCAAGTTAATACAATATAAATGTTGATAATATTAATAAACATAAAACTGATCAAAGTAAGTTATAATATTAAAATAAATCTTGCAGCTTTGCAGATGCAGCATTGTGATTGGTACATCTTTAGTGTAGCGTCCACAATGTAATTTAATACACATTATATGATCATTATTAATATTATTTAGGGCGGTATGTCAAATTGATAGCTATCCTACAGTTTGGTTTAGTGTGCTATATAGTGAATAAGGTGTGGACCGACCGCTCGCAATAGTTGGCCTATATGAAAACAAAACGCTGTTATTGAGGAGCAGCCTACAAGAGATGATGATGATAGCAACAGGAGGAAGAAACTATGCACTACTTCCGCAATAATCATTGGAAGTGTGCCAAATAGCGAACTACCCCACCAGATAACTTATAATACGATTTGCTCCTTCTACTGGTGTATTACTGTAACGTAAATGGTATTGAATCGGGACGGATTGGGACACAGCCTGTGTTCGGTACGTTACCGTGGCGGGGCGTCACCCTGCCTGACGACGCCGAGTCCAACTGTCACATGGACACTAAACTCAACGTTTCTAAACGGTTTAAGTTTAGGACAAGGGTTTAAAACCAAGCTTTATCCGACTTTGTGAATAGTAACTTCTCTTCGCTGTTATTGCACTGCATGTTCATTTAAACAAGTGACACAGTGGATGGCATGAATAGCTGTTTGTGGTATATAAACATGGATGGACTGAGTATATTGTACATGCACTTTCTAGTTTTGTAGTGACTATTCAAAACACAAGTCCAACATACTAAATAGTATACAGTAACATACTTACGTTAAGCAGTGCTCCAATTTGCCAGAGATTCGGCAACTTAAAAAAAATAATAAATAAAACTATTTCAAACAGAAGATTAAAAAGTGCATTGACCGCTCCTCAAGCTTGGTGGCTAAAAGGGGTTAAAAACATCCAGCCGGTTCGGCTCGTCTTTGCTCGACACCGTATCACTACTATTGCGGTTAAATGAGAGCGAGTCCGCCGTGAACAATGCTGAGAGAGAGAGAGAGAGAGGCTTTGGTTGCCCACGCCCAGCGGCCTGGCGCGCGCGCACACACACACACAAACATTCAAACTCAAAATAAGCTTTATTGGCATGACAGATAAAAACATTCGTATTGCCAAAGCTCAGTAACATAAACATACAAACATACAACAAAATTACAGATACAAAACTATCAAATGTAATACAATAACACACAATTAATAATTGTGTAATGCTCTTCTTACAGGATGCTCCGGTAGATCTATAAACAAACTCCAGCTAGTTCAAAATGCAGCAGCTCGTGTGCTCACTAGAACTAGAAAATTTGATCA
>JAOUQU010433809.1:0-32157 GCA_028566735.1 Ammoglanis amapaensis | reverse complement strand
ACACACACACACACACACACACACACACATACACACACACACACACACACACACACACACACACACACACACACATATATATATATATATATACACACACAGGACAATAATTCAATAATCTCCAATGAATAAACTTTGGACACTTTATACTGTTTATATTGTTTATTCTATATATTTATAGGTTTGTTTATTTATTGGATTTGACAACAAATTAAACAGACAACAAATCTGCTGCTTTACCTTCATCTATTTTCATGCAGTTCACCACCGTCGATCCCACCAACTCGTTGGAAGTTCCATCACACAAAACCCCCTGAATCTTCTCCCCGAGACGACTGCTCGCAGAATGAAATCATTTACAGTCTTAATTATTCGTTCATAATGTAAATAAAACACTGAATGTGATGACATTTCTGTACACGCGTCATAGTAACTGAAACGTTTGTTTATTAACAGCTCTGAAGTGATTTGAATGATAAAGAACGGACCTGATAACCATGTCGTGGTGGGTGCTGTCCGGTTCACCACTCGGGTTCGCCGAGGTTATAGCCAGCGGCCCGGTGATGTCACACAGGTGACAAGTGACCGTGTGATCGGGTACACGGATCATGATGGTGTCCTTGGTCCCGACACGGTCGTATGCGGCTCCCACACCTTAAACCATGAACTATTAGAAGAGAAGAGTAACGTGGAGTGAGACGGGTCCGGCGGGGGGTTCCTGCTTACCGAGTTTGAGGAGCCAGTCGCCCTTCGGGACGATGCAGCTGATGCCTCCGGGATAAACGTTCCTCATGAACTCCCAGAGCAGAGGACTGAACGGAGGTCCGGCTTCCACCAGCTGCTCCACGCTGGAGATGCAGATGCAGATGGGCTTTTCAGTCGGACGTTCCTGTGAGCACCAAAAAAGTCACGTTTTATTTATATACATAAGATAAATGAAACCGGACCGATCGAAGGTTTGGACCTGCACCTTCTGATTCAGTCTTTATCAATAATGTTTTAGTGGTTCGGCTACTGGGTTAGTAAACAGAAAGTCGACAGATCAAACCACACCATCGCCAAACTGCCACTGTTGGACCCCTGAGCAAGGCCATAATGTAAGTCTCAATGTCTTTAGTATAAAGTCTAGAAAAGCACATTAAATATTTCACACCGGATGCACACGGACATTCGGACCCGCGATTTTTCCTGGACTCACTTTGATGTTGTAGATCTTCTCGATCGCACCGGGGTTCTTACAGGAAGCAGCGAGGGCGTATACTGTGTCTGTGGGGATTCCACACACTCCGTTGTCTTCTAGCAACCGTGCGATCTGAAGGAGCCCGCTGGTCCCGCGAGACGATGGAACCGGACATGGAATCTTTACTGTCTTCATTTTCTTATTATTCTTTTAAAAATAAAAGAACAAAAAAATAATCAACGTGAATTCTAATGATGAATGTGTTTATTGTTTATGACCAAGCTGAGTTTGGAGAGATCAGCCATAGATAGATAAGAGCACCATGTTTAAGGATAGATTCAGCTCTTGCTAACTTTTATTATCTTTTATAATGTTAGTTTATCATTGATTTGATGCATTTCTGCCATTTATCTTCTAAATTTAAGTAACCAAGTGTAAATAAAGTCACGGATGAGACGTGTGCACAATATGAGGTGGTGACAATTTCAATCACAGTCGTGTGTGATTCACTAAATATACGATTATTTCAAAATAGAAATGAAAAGAGAAGATACAACTGAATCAAAACAGAAACTAAATGACCTTCATCAGTGCAGGTCCAACTGGTATCAACGTCTCGGAGAAAATGCAGTTCATCAGCGACGCTAAAGTCCCGTAGATGCAAACCATGCTAAACAAGGAAAGCATGGCGACTGAAAAGGAAACGAAACGTCATGTGGTCAGTCAGGTACATCACACAATACTTTTCACATCGCAACAAGGACGGGGAAGTGGGTAACAACGTCGCCTCATGGCATGGAAGTCCTGGCTACCTTCCTCCCACGGTCCAAAAACATGCAGAATTGGAAAAAAATGACTCGTTAAAACTCGTTTAAAAACAGACACCCAAAAGACGGACTCACTTTCCAACTGTTGAGGAAGTCGATCGATGGTGGAGAGAAGGAAACACACCAGATTGACCTCCATGATGAGTGTTAATGCCAACAGGAGCAGATTTTCATACGCAGCTGCAAATAAAAAAGACTCGAAGCCGAACTTGTGATGCGGTTTCGATACGCATCGTTTATTATAAATGAAATAACTTACCGACTAGTATCAAGAAGACGTTGACGACCAGCAGAGCTATCGCTCCTGCCGTGAAGCCGTTAGCTGTAGAAAACTGCAGACCTGTTCATCAAAAATAATCAATAATCAATATCTGTAATTAAAGATGAATTAGGAACCACATTGAATCACAATCTGTGCAGTGAAACAGACATAAACGCACACTAGGGGGCAGTAATGAGACTTAACAGTGCTAGCATGAGTTCGTACGTGCACGTACCTCCGAACCTGAACCAGGTCCAAGTGGCCCAGACGACGACGTAGCAAGATGGAAGAACCGACCCGAACCTCTGTCCTCCTCGGACCTGCAGACGACCCACGTAGCCCTGTACAATGGCACCCGGAATCAGCACCCAGGGTACGATCAGCGCCGCGGAGTCCCGGTCGGTCTGACTGAACCGTCGGTGCACCGCCGACAAAGCCGCCAAGCCGTTCATAAGATAAAACAGAGCGTCCGGGAGTTGGCTAACATCTCCTCGTCCGGGTGTTTGTGACCTTCTGAGGTGGCCCAGACCGTCCCGGAGTCGATCTGTGGAGACGGGCTGGGGTCCGACCGGGATCAGGGACTTCTCGGCGATGGTGTTGATGAGCCGGGCGAACGTGCTGTATAACGAGAGAGCCGTGAAGAGACAACAAGCCACGCCGAAGAAGACGTAGTAGACGTCGAGAGGGATCTGAGGGATGGTCGAGATGGTCAGAAGGACGAAGAATAGATTGTGCACCAGTTCCAATGTGTCCATGTTTAAACTGGCGACACATAGGACTACAGACGCTGCCAGGAAGAACCAGTCCCCGACCATCGCCTGTCTGGCTGCCCGTCCGGTCCATTCGGATATGACGTATTCTTCCCATGTCTTGACGAGCCAAAATGTGCAGTGCAAACCAAACTTAGTAGCATGGTAGCAATCCTGCCGCAGATTGGCATAGTAGCTGGAAAGGAGCTGGGCCCCCGAGTTAATCGAGATCCAAATGACAGCGATCGAGTTGGTCCCGACGTACCCAAAGACGTAGAAGGCGAATATGAACGGCGAGACAGTGTCACAGAAGAACCCCAACGCCATCGGCTCGGCGTATTTAGTGTTCTTCTTCTTCTCCTGGCCTAAACTCTTGGCGCTGCTGGAATTGCCCGTGCCGAGGAGCAGCACATTGAAGAGCGGGTTTCCGAACCCCTTAAGGACGTAACGTTGCGCGACTCCTTTGATGAGCAGCGCCGCCGAGCCATAAATGGCGAAAAGCAGAATGAGAAGTTCTAAAACGCCCGACACCACCAGCGCCCAGTCGGCCACCAATCCTACAGCTTCAAAGACCAGAGTCAAGGTGATGGACCCGAACACGAAGGGCATGATGTAATTCACAGTAGCGGAGCAGAAAGCCAACAGCAAGGACAACAGGATGTAAGGAACCAGCCCGGCGACGGCCGATTCCCTCAGGTACAGGGGTACGGAAGTCTGGGCTGTATCGTTTATCAGGGTGGAAACGTTTGCCGTCGTGTTTGGGTGGTTCTGATTCGCTCCCAGATAGATTCTGGTCGCACCGTAGCTTCCCCAGAGAGCCGCATAGGCGATAAAGGACGTCGCGCTCAGGTGATCGTATTTACGAAAGGACAACATGCCAGCGATCATCTGGCACACACCACCGATCAGAATCAAATGGACACCTGGAAAAAATACAGAACGGTTATTTCTGTTTCTTTCTCATTTATTATATATAATATTTATCTCTATATATTATTATATCTTGTTTATTTAATAGGTCTGTCAATTTACACTTAGCGAAGCTTAAATAAGCATCATTACGACAACATTTTAAAACTTTCCTGGCTGTAGGACCTCCGACCAGGTCAAGACAATATTGAACAATATTTATTACACGTTTATTATTATTGTTGTTGTTGTTGTTGTAATGAATCTCAGAAGAACCTGCGAGGATGTTCTCCACCCCGTACGCTGAGACTCCGCTCCTGGCAGTGTGGAAGTTCTGTAGCAGGACCAGAAATGCACTGATGCCGTTCGCCAGGAAGCCGAGCACGCCGGGCTCGCTGTAGAAACTGGCGGGAAAGCCGCTCGCCGACGTCATCGTCTCGCGCTCAGTCGGCCAGATGAACTACAAATGGATACCTAAATAAATACACAAATACAGATCGCAGAGGATCATCATAACACACTGAGTGTTATTTATGTTGTTTATTTGTTTATTTAAAGCGCCGGTAATTCAGGTTCTTGTATAATCGGTGACATGCGGAGAAATTAAAACAACTGAATGTTTCTTTATCTTCTCAGCTCGAGCATTCAGGTATGAAGTGCCTCAGGTGTATTTTATTTCCCTTTCATGTACTGCCTAGCTCACACACACACACACACACACACACACACACATTGTAAACTGTTTCTGTTTCACCAGTCAGATGTGAGGAACCAGACACGGAGCTTTACACGGAGCTCCGGAGCTCCACAGACAGGATTTACGACACTGCTGATTTAAGAACGTATCATGACCTCTGACTCCACGCGTCCAGCTCGGATGAACGCCAGAACCCCCGCGTACCTCGCGGTAAGCGATTTCAATCAAATCTATCATCTATTCTATTCTGATCACGAAACACGATGGACTGATGGTGTCACGTACCTGATGATGAAGCCTTGACGCTCGTCTGAAAGATGCCACTGAAAGGATGCTTGAAGTTTGACATCTTTAAATGGGGTAGGAGGAGCCGTCCCGGGTGTCTCCATCCAACCCATTGGGTGCATGACATCACCGGACGGTGTAAGACTCTTGACTTAGTAGTTAGAGTTCAAGATCTTTGACGTCGACCAGGAAATGGACGAGATGAAAAACTAAAAATATTTTTTGGGGACGTTCCTGCCCCCGCTTCCGGCCCATGACCTTTCAAGGAAGTCTGCTATATAAAGGGCGATGAGATGAGGACTCACCTGAAGACGAGCGAGAGCATCACTGAGAAGAAGATCTGACAATATGTTCAGGATACATGTAAGTAGGCTGTTAAGACCTGGTATGTTTTGGATATATTATATTTATATTTCTTTTACATGTGTTTGCTCTCACGGTTCTCTGATCACCGCTGATCCTTGTGTGTAATTGTGTAATTGTGTAATTGTGAGCAAACACTTTAGGCTCGACATCTAGGAAACAAACCTGCTTGGCCAAACAATCGGCAAAACGTAGCTCATTCATCGTCGCTCTCAAAAGACTCCTATTTATTTTGTATTTAGAGATCCATCAGACGGCTCTCCAGCCTGCCTGGCGTCCGAAGTCTCCATAAATCAGCCCTGGATGGTGAGTCTGACCGTTTAACTTATATAACACATTCATCTGCAAATCAAAGTTACTTCATCTTCATCTTCATCATCTTCTGATCCGCGTCGATTCATTATTCATTATCGTTTAGTGATGGAGCGACCGGCCGTGGACGAGACCGTGACCAACAGCTTCGGACGTTTCATCCAGAGCGTCCAGCCGAGGCGTCTCTCACCGACCGTGCTCCAGAGAAGCAAACGTATGATGCTGGATAATATTGGTGTTGGGCTGCTGGGCAGCACCACCGATGTGTTTGATTTGGCGCTGCAGTATTGCCAGGTGAGTAAACGAGTAAACGAACGGTGATGAAAATATTCGGACGTGTCTGACTTTGTGAAAATGTACTTTCTTTTCCTTCATTTCCTTCTTTCCAAAGCAAATGTACGCTCCAGATGATGTCAGCTTCGTCTACGGGCGCAGACGGACCAAGCTCTCGCCGACCTTGGCTGCCTTCGTTAACGGCGTAGCGGTAAGTGTCGTTTCTTATTCTGTACCGTTCTGTTCCTAAACGTTGGGGGAATGTTGAGGTTGAGTAGGGACCAAGATCCACCAGGTTTCTTTGTAGGATCATCAGTTACAGGATTCGGCCTTCATACAAAAGATTAAATACTTACAATTACAATAAACAGTCTGATTAATGTGGATTAAGGGCGTCGCTCAAGGGCTCAACCGCGGCAACCGAGCAGTGTCTGTCGGATTATTAGTCTCATACCCTAATGACCAGGCGACTGCTGGATTCTGTTTTATGTGAATGACAAATTGAATTGTAAATCTATCGTACGTACATGTGGGGTTGTTATTAACCTGAATAGGATCCAGTGCTGCTCTGCAGCATCTACACAGTATAATCGTCGCTGAATAGCAGCTCCCTGACGTCGAACCCGGGTCGTGATGATAGCCGTGCTTCCTCCTTTTACAGGCTCACTCCATGGATTTTGACGATACCTGGCACCCGGCCACTCACCCGTCCGGCGCGGTGCTCCCGGCCCTCCTGGCCGTTTGTGACATGCTTCCAGAGAACATCAAGCCCAGCGGCCTGGACCTCCTGACGGCCTTTAACATCGGCGTGGAGATCCAGGGACGTCTGATGAGCTTCTCCAACGAGGCGCACGACATTCCCAAGAGGTAACAGAGTTTATTTCGGTCCAGACCAAAACATGGCGAACGGTCATAACAGGATACCTCAGTCTTTTAAATCATCGGTCCCGGGGGCGGCCACAAGAATGCCCCGCTGTGTGGGGAACAACACGGGTATTCTCCACCAGCCCGGGGTCATACACAGCACTGTTTATGTTGCCCTCTGTGCCTCATTACGCTTATTTTGTCTCCTGGAGCAAAATGTTCTTTAAACAGATCGTACACGCGCAATTTGGACGACGCTCGTAGTTAAGCGCTTAATGCTGCATAGAGCTGTTATTATATGTAATAAAAACTTCAGCCAATTAGGACTCAGCTGCCTAAACAGCCCGTCCTGTTCCATTCCAAGGTGCATAAATATACAATTAGCAACATTTCTAAATCTGACAAAACTAATTCAATCCACTTTTGGAAACGTTTGTCACTTGATCTGTTGCCATGCAGGTGAAACATTTTAAAACTGATGTTATGATGAGCTCGAACTCAAAAGTTAATAAAAATAAAATAAAGAGGTAAAACGACAGACCCCCATCTGTACAAGAGCAATAGGCTTACCCCTGTTTCTGTGGTTGCTCAGGCCAGCCGACAGGCAGAGCTGAGATTCGATACGATGCATTTGAGATCCAGAACATGGAGTACCGTTATACACGTCAAGTGTTTGGAGGGACACATCTTTTGTACACATCTAAGGAATCATCTGTGATTGTGGTGTAAGAGCTCACCTTTATCGGAACAACATTGTCCATGTAAAGAGGTTGCTCAGACTAGCCAGCAGGAGGTGCTGAGACTCCATTCCATGCATTCGTGCAAGGGGCTAAACAAGCCGTGTGTCTCGTGTGTTCATGGATGTCCTGTCTTGTTTTTTTTTTTTTAGGTTTCACCCGCCAAGCGTAGTGGGCACACTGGGCAGCGCAGCCGCCTGTGCCCGTCTTCTTTCCCTGAACCACACCCAGTGCAGCCACGCCCTGGCCATCGCCGCGTCTCTAGCCGGCGCTCCCATGGCCAACGCGGCCACTCAGTCCAAACCCTTGCACATCGGCAATGCTTCTCGCCTCGGCCTGGAGGCGGCCCTGCTGGCCTCTCGGGGCCTGGAGGCGAGTCCCCTGGTCCTGGACTCGGTCCCCGGGGTGGCAGGCTTCGGCGCTTTTTACGAAGACTACAACCCAAGTACGTTGGCCTGTCCGGAAGAAGAGGAGCACACGTTCCTCCTGGAGGGCCAAGACATCGCATTTAAGAGGTTCCCGGCTCACCTGGGGATGCACTGGGTGTCGGACGCGGCCGCCCCCGTCCGCCAGGCTCTGATGGCCGTGTCCGGAGGACGCGTCATCCCAAGTTTGGTGCAAGAGATCCTGCTCAGGGTGCCGCGGTCCAAGTACATCGACCGACCCTTCCCCGAGTCCGAGCACCAGGCACGTCATTCCTTCCAGTTCAACGCATGCACCACGCTGCTGGACGGAGAAGTCACGGTGGAATCCTTCCACCCCGAGGCTCTTCTGAGACCCGAGCTCCACGCCCTACTGTCCCGGGTCCGAGTCCAGCACCCCGGAGACAACCCGGCCAACTTCGACCGCATGTACGCCGAGGTCCGGGTCACTCTGGTGAGCGGCGACGTCCTGCTGGGCCGCTGTGACACCTTCTACGGGCACTGGAGGAACCCGCTGAGCGACGAGAGTCTGAGGAACAAGTTCCGGGGTAATGCGGGCCGAGTTATGAGCTCAGAACGGGTGGAGGGCATCATGGAGGCCGTGATGGAGCTCGAGTTTTTACCCGACTGCAGACCACTGCTCCAACAGTTTCAGTAAATGAACAAAAGACACTTTTAGTATAGCATAGATAAACACACAACCTGACAGACAGACAGGTATGACACCCGACACCCTTCGCAACCCTTGGGTGGGTTGTGAGACCCCTAAAAAAGCAATTGCCAACAATAATTATAATTAAAATAAACACATTTTAACAGGTGCAGAAGCTCCATAAACACAAGATGGACGAGAGCACACGTCTTGTAAGCCACGGTGGGACCAGATTCTCATTATTTTTTACTTCATTTGATGTTTCGTGTTCACGTTTGTGTTGCCGGGATTATTTGTAAATATCCGATGTGCAGATATTTTAATTTACACACGAATCCCGGGCATCATGAAGCTTGGAATTGTGGAAAGAAATTGAAGAATCTGTGAGCCAGAATAAACAAAACATAAGAGTGAAAAAAAGGTTGTTCGAGGATCCAGTTTTACATTTGGTGGTTTCATTCCAGCACAAGCCTTGTTTTATTTACTTTATTGTACTTTATAGTTCCAATATTGTACTTGTAATCTTTGGAGGATCATTTATGTCTTTTTTGTCGTTATTTAATTTGTATAATGGGACTTTTGATCTGACAATAAAATCCAATCAGCAAAGTGAAGCGAACGACAGCTGATTAAACGGTCCTGTAATCATGTGTAAATATTACTGAATTCATTTAAAAAATAAATACATATTATATTTATGATCAATAAAATATTGATATTTACTTCTGACTGTGGTGTGTGTGTGTGTGTGTCTTTATGTCTGTGAAATATTATTATTATTATTATTATCATATTTATTATAATCCATCCATATCTAGTTGTACCAGAGCTTAATCCTGTTTAGAGTCACTGTGGGACACACATGGGGGGGGGGGGGGGGGGGGTACACTACACACCTGAACAGGTCGCCAGTCTCTCTCTCTCTCTCTCTCTCTCTCTCTCTCTCTCTCTCACACACACACACACACACACACTCGAGACCTAAAATGTTTTGTAATAATTAATATAAATCATAATTTGTGATGGAGGTCAAAAAGGAATAATAAAATAAAATAAATAAAAAGTTGTTGTTTGTTTATTTTTTGATTAGCGTCATGTTTGTACACTCCCATGTAACACCCATGACATTCAACAGTTCATTCATTACACAAGTCACGTCAAACACAGTTATGGACACAATTTTGTGTCTTCGATTTGCCCTACTTCAATCCGCCTGCCAGTTTTTGGACTGTAGGAGTAAACCGGAGCGCCCGGAGTAAGCCCACACAGACACAAAGTAAATAGTAAATAGATAAATAATAAACACTATCAGTCGTGTCAAGTCTAAATTAAAAAGTCGCACAGATGTTTGATTGTACGAATGATTGTGTGCGCAACATAAATACTTGGCCTGGACAGTGACGTCCAAAAAGGGCCGTATGTGGCCCGCGGGCCATTTAAAAGAAAACAGGCATGAGGTCTCGTTCTGGAATGTAATCAGGGATCGTCCAGCAACGGAGAACAAAGAGTTTTAAGAGTTCTCTGTGTTATATAATAAATTGAGAGAATTTTCTCTTCCTGGATGATCTCGACTTACAGAACTGAACTGATTTCTATTCTCAAATGTTTCTGAAGTGGCGGCGACACTTTTAATCCCTTGAATCCCTTCGATATCCGAGACGCCAACATTCTGGCTGCTCGAGGGAGTTTTTAAAACCGGATTTTCCCGGCAACAAGGAGCCATAAAACGACTGACGTGTTCCTGTCAGAAATCAAAGCTGGGTGGAGGGTGTGTGTGTGTGTGTGTGTGTGTGTGTGTTTCCTCGCACCGTTTACCTTCAGTCTGATTACTGCAGTTACTCCATCGTTTCTTTGTTACCATCAAACACTGCGCGCCACTAAAAGCTCCCGGTCAATATTTAAACTCCTGACATGTTTACAGTCTTCAATAAATGTGTTTGTTTGTTTTTGGTTTTTTACGTGTGGAATCTACCCGACGTTCAGCTCGCAAAATTGGCAAAAACAAACTCCATCACGGTCCAACATCATAAAAAAATTCCTTTGTGATGTATTTGTCAAACATTTTAGCCTTTTAACCCTGTTAGTAAAAAAAATTTAAGGTTTTAAGCTGAGCGTGGGACCACTAATGAACTCATTTCACAAGAAAATCTTTTTATCTTCTTTACGCATCTATAAAAGTGAAAATCTCGACTATAAACTCTCAGACACGCAGCGTTTGGATTCCCATGATCATTCTGCAATTTAAAGAACTATTAAATCTGTGTATATAATAATATAAACATGTTTATTTTACATGAATGTTGTTATAAGTGCTAGAACTAGTATTATTATTATTATTATTATTATTATTATTATTATTATTATTATTATAGGAAGAGGAGGTGGAGGAGGAGTAAAAGTATTATAGTATTATTATAATTCATAATAGTAGTAGTACTAGTAGTGATAGTAGTAGTAGTAGTAAGTATATAACTATTACTATCAAGGGTCTTGCTCAGGGGCCTGACAGTGACCACTGAGTATTGGGTATTGAGCTTGAACGGGTGACCTTCTGATCTCTAGCCTGGAACCGTAAGTGCACATCCATCTGTAAATGTCAATGTAAGCTCTAAATTTAGCAAGTAAGTGTCTATTAATGCTTTATAACTGCTTATTAATGAGTTGTAAAGATTTACAATACATCAATAATTCATATCAATAAACTCAGGTATAAATCAATGTAATAGGAGCTTTATTATAAAGTGTAACCCTGTTCTTGTAATAAAACAATACGACATCTTTTAGTTTGATTCTCGTGTGAAACGAATGTTTATTAAATAAAACATTTATAAAAATACAGAAGCATCATGGGTCATGAATATTTGTGGGTTTCAGCACTCGTTGCCGTAGTTGGACACTTCGATCAGATTGTTATCGGGGTCTCGAAAATAAAGTGACACGATGGGACCCTGCGCACCCGTCCTCTCCACCGGTCCTTCTTCGATCCTCACGCCACACTCCTGTTCGGATAAATGATAGCAAATAAAAACCACGAGAAGACTTTTATATATAACGACGGCACACATTAGGTCAGTGTGGTCGTACCACATCCCCGTACCATCAGAGCACCCGTACATTACCTGTACATCCTCGTACATTACCTTCAGATGAGCAGCGACTGACTGCAGTGGGGTTTGGGTGATGAGACACAGATCTGCAGAACCCGGTGTGGGACTCTCAGCTTTGGGTTCGAACTCTTTCCCGACTTCATGCAGGTTAAACTTCTGCTCTCCAAAACTCAGAGCTTTACGATTTCCCTGAAGGAGCACAAACAGCAAATCATATAAATGTTAATAATAATGATTCTAATTCTAATTATTATTTAAATGTTTGATTATATGATGAACTTAAACTTGCATGTTTATACAATGCTGCCACCTTGTGGTGATCAGACATGGTTACGTGCTAATGCATCCATAAGGAGTGTTACCAGCGCTTGGACACATCCTGTGCGAATACACTAAACACCTGAACAGGTCGCCGGTCTGTTGCAACATACAGGGACAAACATACGGGATAATTTCAGTGTCTCTGATTAACCTGACTGCATGTCCTAGGACTGTGGGGGGAATCTGCAGAATTGGGAATCTGGGATTCGAACCCGGGACATCTGACCGTGAAGTAAAGCGCTGGTCGCTAAGCAACGGAGACGTCTGCTCATGCGTACACGTACACAACGGTCACTGAATACTGGGAAATGGATCCGGACCCACCTTAAACGAAACCACCTCCATTCCCAGGACGGAGGAGTAGAACTGGGTGGTTTTCTTCAGATCGCGAACCGTCAGCACCAGATGATCCAGGTGACTGATCCGAACTGGACAGGAACCTTTCAGACGAGCTTGAAGCGGACCACGCAACACTGAGGACTACACGAGACACACACACACGCATGTGAACACACACGTAGATTTAGATATTACAAACAAAACTGTCTCGACGGATTCAGGAGGGAATCAAATGTTTATCTCCAGCTGCTCAAGAGTTCTTTTATTATTATTATTATTATTATTATTAATATTAATATTATTTATTTGGTGGTTTTACTTTACAAATCTGGTTACATTTATCACAGAATTGACTGTAAACACACGTACATAAAATTCATTAATAGGTCAACACAAACACTCACAGGCAATCCTTTATCTAGTATCCGCCTCGTGTGCCTGCTTTTGGACTGTTGGAGGACATCGGAACACCCGGAGGAAACCAACACAGAAGGTACACGGGGTAAAATAAACAATGCACCGGATACAAAAACCTACACGTTTTTATTTTATATCTTTTATACAGTGTGGCACGGTGACTCGGTGAAGGCCCGGGGTTCGATTCCAGGGGTCTGGTGCGTCCCGTGTAGCGTTTGCATGTTCTCCCCCGTGTCTGCGTGGGTTTCCTCAGGAGGCTCTAGATGCCTACGATCCAAAGACATGCAGTCAGGTTAATCCATAGGGTAATACTGTATTTGTCGCTGTACCCGGCGACAGACTGGCGACCTGTTCAGGTGTTTAATGTATTCGCCCGGTGCCCGTTTATACAGGGTGGCACAATGTCGCACAGGGACCAAGCAGCCACCACCCAGTCACACGGGCCAGGGTTCGACATCTCGGCCAGGGGTGGTAGTTTTTATATGTGTGTAGTTTACATGTGGGTTTTGTATGTTCTTCATATGTCAACATCTGAGTGTTCGGGATGTCTGACAAAAGTTAAAAGTGTTTAGTCACGTGTTGTGCGCCACATTTAGCACATGAATATAATAATAAAAGATATTGTGGTTGTTAATTAACAGCTCGTTTTGATTTCGACACGAGTGCGGTTTCCATGCGCACCGCTATATGATCACGCACGTTTACTCGGGTTATTACGGTACCCGGAAAGATCAGGAATTCCCGTAAACGTTTATCAATCATTTAATTCCGTTTTTAATCCGAAATCAATCAGTATTGTTGATAAATATGTACATAACGGCTTTATTAATACATGTTATAACAAGCTGGGTGATCCGATTACAAGAGTTTATATGAAACTCGACGTAATAATAACGATGGTAAAATACCGTAAATAACCGTAAAGATACTTTACCGATGTAAAGACCAGTTGACGGACGAAACCGGGGAACCGTGACGTCATGACTTCTTTAGACTTCTGACTTAATTCTAGGATTTAAAGTTTCTTTCTGCGGGTCTTTTAATCGGACAGACAGCGTGTGAGTCGGATTTCTAAGTGCGCTCCGTTTTACCGTAATGACGGACACACCTCACCCGTTAATGACACCCGAAAAATGCTTCCCAGCCCCGGCAACAACTTCTCCGAGGACGTTTCGTGCTTCTCTATTCGGATTTAAACACATTCAGTCCGGTCCATGATGTCGTGTTACCGGTGCTTAATCCTGTACAGGGTCACAGCGACACACACACACACACACACACACACACACACACACAGAGAGAGAGAGAGAGAGAGACACACACAATCACACACACACACAATCACACACACACACAGAGACACACACACACACACACACAATCACACACACACACACACAATCACACACAATCACACACACACAGACAGAGAGACACACACACAATCACACACACAGAGAGAGACACACACACAATCACACACACACAGAGACACAATCACACACACCAACACACAATCACACACACAATCACACACACACAAACTACACACACAGAGACACAATCACACACACAGACACACAATCACACACACACACACACACACTGGGCGAATACACTAAACACCTGAACAGAGCGCTAGGGTACAGAAACACACACACACACTTGTTTCACTATCATTGTCAGGACAATGGGGCTCAACAACCAGTCCACACAAGTGTGAAGACTTGTTAACAAAAACACTGTTCAGTACACTTGTGGGCACGCACGCACGCACACAAACGCACACACACCTGAAATACAGAAACTCAATGACACGTTCAGATTAATAATAGAAACTCTGACAATGTGCAAGATGATAAAATCATTTCCTCCTGGTTCCTGAAGCTCCGAATTTAAATGATGAAATCTCACCGTGCAGGACAGAAGCACTTCGCTTCTTTAATTTGCAGAACATCAAGATCTGGGTCACCTGATACGCCCCCCGCTGGTTAGGACTGGAAAAAATGAATGATTAAAATAATCCACAAACTACATACGGACG
This sequence comes from Ammoglanis amapaensis, assembly GCA_028566735.1. Classification (NCBI taxonomy): domain Eukaryota; kingdom Metazoa; phylum Chordata; class Actinopteri; order Siluriformes; family Trichomycteridae; genus Ammoglanis; species Ammoglanis amapaensis. The sequence goes on along the minus strand of JAOUQU010433809.1, from coordinate 17,397 downwards.
GAATAGGTTCAGTTCCCGATTAAATCCAGTGTGTAGAAGGTTAGAACTGTTCAGAAGCAACTGGCTTTCGGGCGACTTCTTATAAAGCATTATAAGCTTAAATAAAAATAAACGAATCTTCAGCTCGTCTCCGGAAGAAACTTTTAAGCAGAAACTTTATTCAAATACATTAAAAACCTAACAACAGATTATAGAACAAAATCCTCTTCATGATTCTGAGTAGTGCCGTTACAATTTACACAACCTGTAAAGAAACTTTGTTTTTTGTTTGTGTTTTTTAAGGAGATAAATCTTCATATATATTTTTTTTCCAAACGTGAATCTTTACAGTCGACGACAGGTTTAAACGGGACGTTTGTGTCTGTACAGTCTTCCACGTGTATATATTGCACGACCATCCGTGATACGAGAGTCTTTCTGTGTATCATTTCTACACATAAAAAGAAATTATTTAGCATTTAGAATTTCGCATCTTGGAAGATCAAACCCCCACCCCTAGCCCCGCACGCACGCACGCACGCACGCACGCACGCACGCAACCATCAGCATTAATTCAATTAGCTTTACTAAACTAGTTGTAGGCTTTTTATATTTCTGCTTCCAACCCCGTCTGAATGGGGTTTCGTTTGTTGGGATTAATACCGTTTGGCGTTCACGGGGTCATTAAAAAGATTTCTTGGTTGGTGAATGCTGTAGGGATGGGCATAAAACACTCGAGGAGCTTCCACCAGCTTCCACGTTCAGCCTGTATTTAAGGTTCTGATACGGGGCGACTGGTACATCTATAAAGAACGATGATTCAAATCAGTGTTTTGATTGGACGGGAAGTTAATCAATCAAAGTTTGGACACAACTTCTGATTAGATGTGTTTTTTTTCTCGATTTAATTCCTGTCCAGCGCAATCAGAACAAGCCATCGAGGATCTGGCGGACTGGGTCACATGACCTAAGACCACACGAGGCCACCTGAGATGGTGCTCCTGAGGACGCCGGACGTCTGCGGTGCAAAGCTGTCCTCAAAGCAGAATCAAAAAACCCGGAAATTCTGAACGAGAAAGAAAAAGAAAACATGGAATGAGAAACGTGGGTCTGAACGTCGTTCGGCTGGTACTGACGGTGACGACTTGAGCAGGCGCTTGTGATCGATTTCAAATCCGTCTGCATCATTTATAACTGCATCGTTTCTTCAGAGGAATTCATGTTACAGTATTTCAAGACTCGTGGACAATATTCTATCACCTACATACCTCACTTGTACGTATTTGGACTGCCGGAGAAAACCCATACACACACACAGCATCTGAACTACACACAGAAAGGACCATGGTGGTATGTGTGTGTGTGTGTGTGTGTGTTGCTTACACGAGAAATACTGCTGGTGATGGTTAATATTCCATAGAAGAGCACATTTATTAAAACATCTGATAAATTGTGCATAAATAAAACGATCTAAACGTCGAGTTCCTTCATTTAGGTCCCGATCACAAGTTACGCTTGAATTGCAAACAAACTATTTCGATTCTTTTTAAACTTCATTAAACCCTAAAACATGGAAACACTGATTGATGACTCCACCCGGGAACACTGGGCATCAGGAACACGACCAGGGTTCCAGATCACTGAACATCATGAACGTCCCTTCAAACACTTTACTACCAGGATCATGGACGAATTCCGGCTGTTTAATAGCACGCACGCACGCACACACGCACGCACACAGAGAGAAAAAGAAATTCTGAATTCCTCTAAAGGGCGCCATCTAGTGTTCATAACAAGATCGTTTTCTACAAGATCGAAATGACGGGACGACGTACAACACCAGTCAAAAGTTTGGACACAACTCTTCTCCATCGGCTAGAACTCTGTGAGGAATTTCCCAGGTGGCTCTCCGTGCCGCTGATTGAGAGAACGCAAACATTTACAGTGCAAAGCTGTCATCAAAGCATCATTCGACATGGCCTGTACGAAAAGAAAAAAACGATGGAATGAAGCGGTGGGTCCAAACTTTTGGTACCGGACGTGTCTCTTTAAACTGTGTAAAGATCCAGATTGGCACAAAGAGAACCGAGCATGGTTCTCTTGGGGGAGGTGAGGGGGGGATTGAGTGTGGAAAAGTCTGCGTAAATAAAACTGAAGGATTATTTCTAGTTACAGGTGATTCATTAGTCGTTCGTGTTAAATAATTAGAATTTATTTACAATGCACCGGTGTTGAGCAGAATTTCTTTGACGCTTCATTGGTAGCACAAATGCCCATCCCTATCTTTCACCAAAAATAAAGGATGGAAACGACACCTCAGATCGACCCCCGGAAGGGGAGGGCGAGGGCGGGGCGGGGGGTGGAAGGGCTGCAGGTTTCTATACACCGAGACTGAAACACTAAACGAAACCTGCTGCTCCATCTGGATGAGAATGGACTCCGAAGATCTAGAACAGACAACCATGACGGTGGACGTACGAGCGCTAAGGATGTAACGATTCAGTGATGAAGGCCACGAATCGATTGACTACGTTGATGCTATTAAGACGAACATGAAGGCGGCAGACGAATAAAACACGAATCTAGCACTTTCCATATATAGTTTGCGACATCCTCTGAAACAAAAGGACATTTATTGGTTCGATGAATAAAAGACGATCACAAAAACTCTTATTTTTCTTCCTCTGATGAAAAATAGTAACAGGAACATTTTTGTAAGTTAATAAATAATTTATCTCCGGGAGCCGGTATCGTGAATCGTATCGCATGGTGTGTAAGAGTGAATCGTTACATCCCTACTGGTTTCGGTTAAAACAAAAAAAGAAACCTGCAGCCTCGGAACTGGGCCGAGTTTTAGATGAACAGATCTTCAGACCTGGAGCAGAGACTGCAACACAGATAACCCGTTACAATCCATCAGCATTTAATGGGACTGCGCTGGACAGATCCGTTTACAGGGTCGCGGGGTCGAAACTTTGAGATAAATAACATTTAGTCCTGGTTAGAATCTTCAGGTACAAAGTCACTGGTTTTAAGCACGATGGCTTCAAATCGAAGTCTGCCATGGTGGCGGTAGACGATGGATCCGAGTCCCACCCCAACCCCCGGAGACTAGACGACGCTCTCACGGTTGGCGGAGACGAGCACGGCTCGGCGACAGATGGGGCAGGTGGAGTTTTCGGAGAGCCAGCGGTCGATGCAGTGCACGTGGTACTCGTGCGAGCAGGGCAGTTTGCGCAGCTTGTTGCCCTCGGCATACTCGGTGATGCAGACGCTGCAGGTCTTGAGGGCGTCGCTCTCGCCGAAGTTACGCATGGACAGGTTGTCGATCTGCTCTTTGGTGAGGCCTCGCGGTTGGTCGTCGTCGTCGTCGTTGAGCAGGAAGAAATGTGCCAGGCGCAGGAAGGGGAGGGACCCGGACTCCTCCAGGTTGATGGGGACTCTCTGTCGCGGCCGACTCTCTCTCTGAGCGCCGGCGTCTTCGCTCTCCTCGACTCTCGCCGGTCCTTCCGAACCCACCTGGCTCGGACCTTCGGCGGCGGGCGGAGCCTCGGGCTGGACGGGGCTGCTCCCGGGCTCCAGGTTCCCGGGGGCCTCGGCGAGGTCTGACGATGTATTTGAGGCGCGGCTGGAGTCCGTAGAATCCGAATCGGAGTCCATGAAGTAGCTGAGCTCGCCGAAGCCGTTCATGATCTGCCGAATCATGGACTGTAGAGCCATGGATGTGGCCTCACCCAGGCCGTCGTTAGAGATCCTCCGGATGGGGATGCGGATGGTGCTGACGTAGGTCCGGACCCCGGCACGTTCTGACCGGGAGAAGGTCCGACGCAGGCCCCCGCGCTCGCTCTCGTACATGAACGTGTTATTCGAGGTCTGGGATCGGGACCGGGTTCGATTGGCGATGCTGTCTCGCTCTCTGTACTCGCCCGGTCTAACCCGTCTGACCTGCAGGTCCAGCATTATCGTGGGAGGACGCCGGGCTTCTCCGGATGCCGTCTCGGCTTCCGGGCGTGGCTGCTGGGGTGGCTCAGTGGTCTCCTGGTTCTCGGTGTGTCTGGACAAAACGTGAAGACGTGTCCTTGAGCTGCCCTCCATCTGAGGGTCCGGCAGAGGTTCTGGGTTTTGCATAGCCTGTGGAAGTCCATCTAACTGGTCCAGATTGACGGCTAGATGACTCCTGGCTGTTCGTGCCCGGGTCCTGCGCTGTTCCGGGCTCGGGCTGCGCGCTCGGATACGCCCTCTCTGTACCACCGCACGTGGCAGGGGAGAGGCCAGGAGATGACTTAAGGACGACGGGCTGGGAGGCCTGGTTACGGGCGGGGTGACCGGCTCGGGAAGTTCAGGCTCGACGAAGACGGCCATCTCTTCCACGACCGGCTCCTCTAGGACTTGGGCTGGCTCCGCGGGCAGCTCGGGTTCGGGGGCGACAGGAACGTCCGGGCGGGGCGGCTCTGCGTCCGGTCGCTCGGCCTCGGTCTGCGTCTGCTGCTCGGCGATGTTGCGGTTGATGTTGATCTCCAGGCTGAATCGGAAGTCTCCGCTGTTGGGGTTGGTCCGGCTCACGGCTCGCCACGACTGGTTGCCACGGTGCCCGCTGCGGGTACTGTTGCCGGTCTGGCGCACCGAGTTGAGCCAGTCCAGGAGGGTGTCGCCGTTAGATGCTTCTTCTGTGCCCTCCGATTCGGGGGCTGCTTGAAGGAGAAGGAATCAAGTTAGGAAGAGAATTCAGAAAATCTTTTACATCACACTGTACTGTACACATGTACGGGTTTTTACTTAACCCAAACCGTGCAGTGAAACACATTTACACACACTAGGGGGCAGTAATGAGCACGACATGGCCGGCAGGGTGAGCAGCACTACCCACGTCACCTGAGGAGCCGTTTGGGGGTACCGTGTCTCAGTCAAGCGCACTTCAGTCATGTCAGATTAGGTACGACTTGATTTATTACATTTTGCTTCTATTTGGTAGGTAGGCATTGCTCAAGGGCCCAACAGTGGCTGCATAGCGGCGCCTGATCCAATCTGAGGTAGATCTTCTGCACGATGCTGTTAAATCATCTCAGTCTGCTGAAACTCGTCATAAAATATTGGGTGTGATTTACCTCTGGGTTCATCTCTACTGACTTCAGTGCTGCCGTCGCTGCTGCCGCTGCCACCGTCGCTGCCACCGTCACCGCTATTGTTGTTGTTGTTGTTGTTGGAGGGCTGCTCACCTCCATTCTTAATCTGCTGAAGACGAGTTAAGAGCTCCTCCTCAGTGAGCTCACCTAATAAACACACGGCAACAAAAATAAAAAGAGCGCCAGTCACTATGTAGCCCCCACCCCCAACCCTTGCCCCCAAGTATGAAGGAAAAGAATCATCCAAGTGAATCGATTTATTTCGATTCTTTCTGAATCGTTACATCGCTAGTACTGGTACGTTGGCACAAGCGGGCGAGGTTACCTGGGTTTCCGAGGAGATTGTTATCCCTCATGAGCCGGTAATCGTCTTCACTCAGATTGTTCACGAACTGGTAGTAGTCCTCCTCACGGCTGAGTCGATCCTGCTGTTGCCTGCGCTGTGAATCGGACTGTTCGCTGCTCCCCTGATCTGCATTATCTGAACCTTCCATCGCAGAAAGAGCTGAAAGAAGCGCGTCAGCACCACCTGGACAAAAAACACCAAATGACTTTTTATTTCACGTCACGTTTTAGAAAGTCGAGTCTAAAGTAAAGGGAATTACTATGTGGGCTCTTGTTTCCTCCAACAATCCGAAAACATGCAAGTGAAGCGAATTGAAGAAATTCGCTGGAGAAAATCATCCATCAGTGTGTTGGATATAAACTTGTGTCGGTCATGAATGAAACCAAAGTGTAAATCGTGACGATACATCCCAATAAACACAATAAAGAAACCAACAAAAAGCTGGGCCAGTGGTCGCTCAATGATTAAGGTACCGAACTAGTAAACTTTAGACTGTGGGAGGAAGCCGGAGCGTCCGGAGTGAATCCATGCATGGTTTAGGGACAGTGTAGCCTAGTGGGTAGAGTGATGGGCTGTGAACCCAAAGGTTGGGGGTTCAAATCCAGGCTCTGCTACATGGCCACTGTTGGGTCCTTGAGCAAAACCCTGAACCCTGTCTGCTCCAGGGGGCGCCGTACGTTGGCTGACCCTGTAATAGCGCTCTGACCCCAAACTTCCAGACAAAGTTGGGATATGCGAAGAGAAACATTTCAACAACAGTGTAATGACAAATAACATTGAATTTGAAAATAGTGATTAAAATACTGCGCTAGAGAACAGATGGTCGCCAGTTCTGGTCCCTTTAAGCACCAAGTTTTACCTGTTTTGGGCCCCATGACCGAGGTCTTTAACATGGTGTTCAGTTGGAATTGTAAGTCACTTTGGATAAAAGACGAAAGACGAAAAATAACAAATGCTGAAAATGTAAACATAATCCAAAGGACGCTGGTTCAAATCTCACTGCTGAGAGGTTGTAGCTGTTGGGCCCTTGAGCAAGGCCCCGATCGCTCAAACCGTAAGCTGTAAATTGTAATTCACTTTAATTAAAGGCGTCAGCTAAATACTGAAAATGTATAAACAGGCTGAGGATGAATAAAATATCATTTTAATCTTTAATATGAGTTGAATTAGTCCTGGTGAATGATTTGACTACATTACAGTCACAGATATAGTCACGTTATATAAACTATAAAGACCAAAAGAAATCAAAGCACTTGACTTAATAATAAATAATGTAGATATCTTATATTATAGGATATTTATAATTAAAAGACTGTAAAAGGTTCTGATCTCGATCACTCCTGCCATCAACAACTAGATGAGAAGAACTCACGGATAAGAACATTGGCCAAGCTAACGAGTGCAATACGATTATTTAATCCTTTTACACCACGAAGACTAGATTTTAAAGCTCGTATTTTAAGATGGAACAATTAATAATGCTTAATAATCCCGATAATAAATATCAGACCTTATATGATCACATTTAATCTCATAAACCTGCGTCGCTAGCAGCTCAGGGCCTGCTTACATACTGACGGCTCGATCCCAAATACCAATCCGCGTCAGACGAAGTGCACTTGACGTCTTGCGCAATGTATCGACGCTCCCGCGCTAGAAGTGCACTAGAGAAGTGACCGCGGAGGGATTTGGTATTCAGCCGGCTAGCAATAAAACAACAGAACGCCGAAACCCGAGTGATAAAACCACTCACGGATGAGTATTAAAATCAGACGCGACGCCACAGCAACACGTCCCCGAGTAACTTGAGAGTATTGTTACTGTTTATTGCGTTTTTATTGAGTATTTAAGCGCTACCGTGATGGAAATCCTGAACATTAATCAGTCAGCGTTAGCATAGCTAAAGTATCTTAGCCTCTCACAACCGATTAAAGCGAACGAGAGCGGATTTAAATCTCACCTCTTATATTCCGTCGATGTCTTCTTTATTAACACCAGAAGTTTTGTAAACGAGAAATCAATAATAAACAAACACAAAGAATCGGATCTATATTAATAGTCTGTTTGTCCGACAGCAGCGCTTCAGAGCGGCCGTTATCTTCTCCGTATTTCCGCTCACTGAGGATTCTGGGTAAAAAAAGACTACACCATAAAAGTGGCCTTAATCATCTCTTCTTTCATCAGTCTTAAAATATAAACACAACAAAGTCAGAATTGTGTTCACACAAATCTCTGTGTGCGGTTTGTATTCTTGCAAACGGCGAGTTTTGCACGTTCTCGACGGCACAGCGACCGAGAGAGGACTTTTATTTTGTACACTTCTCTCCAGATTCCAACGTGGTGGGTCGAGTTCTTTCACCATTTCAGGGTTTTGAAGTTATTCTCAGGCTGGCACGGTGGGTTTGTCGTTAACACTGTCACCTCACGGCTACAGGTCCTGGGTTTGAGTCCCCGGGTGTGGCGTTTGCATGTTCTCCTTGTGTCTGTGTGTAGCTGTACCGTATGGCGGTACGCAGCAACAAAGTGGCAACCTGTTCAGGTGTTTAGTGTGTTTGGCCAGTGTATTGCGTCCCACCGTGACTTTAAATCGGATTACAGTCACAATGGAGCGCTATTCTGAGCAATTGAGGGTTAAGGGCCTCGCTCGGGGGTCCAACAGTGGCAACGTGGTGGTCGTGGGACTTGAAACAGGTGACGTAAAATTGTCGGTGTCCTTGTTCTACCCCAACTAGAGTAACATTGGGACACCTGAACAGGTCACCAGCCACACACACACACACACACACACACACACACACAGAATACAATTTCAGTATCTCCAACTAACCTGTTTGCATGTCTGTTCGAGGAAACTGGAGTACCCAGAGGAAACCCACACAGACATGCGAAGAACATGCAAGCTCCATGGCAACAGAACACCTTGAATTGCCGTATGCAGAAATAAAACCTCTGATTTTACATTGATTTACATTTTAAAAACTTTTATTATACAGCATTTAGCAGATGCCTTGATCCAAAGTGACTAACAGGGCAATTACAGTATACGATCTAAATAATATAAAGTTCAGGGCCTCGCTCATGTGTAGTTACTAGTTCATTACTAGTCCAAGACCTTAACCAGGAGTCTATAGCTGGTCTTCTTGCTGTGAAGCGACCATTGTGACAGTTAATACTCACATAAACTGAGTGAAGATTCCATTTCTTTCTCGCACTGTAACGGTTGTGATGTAGCCGACGTGCAAATCTGAATCATGAGTCGAGAAACCCGAGAGAAACAGGAACTGAAAGTCAGTTTACTCAGTTTAATGGTGATTTTGTAAATGCACTATGCATTATGCTAATTAGTTGTCAGGCTGTAATTGCTTGTTAGCTACATTAGTCTGATGGCTGTGGCGAAAACTCAAAAGGCAACTCTTAAGATCTCAGGCGTTAATCAGCTCAAATAAATCCGTTCTTTGACTTGAAGCATTTTAATGGAGCCAGGCAGACGACGGTGTCTGGCGTTCTAGAGGAAAAAAGAAAAGAAACGTTCCTCGGCGGAACAGGAAGTCGGAGCGTTCATTTCAAACTCACAATCTGTTCTGTAGTGAAACGAAGGCGTCGCCTTGAGAAAACCTTCAAGTTCCATTAAATCTGGAGAGTCGAAGCGTCTGCAGCAGCATCTCTGCCTGGTTAAATTTAATACTGCAAATGAGTGAAATGAAAACTGGCAGTCGGTGCACCCACGTAGCAAATGTTCATCAGGCCTCTGATTAAAAACAGCATGCGAACCGTTATCGTTCGGGTTTCTACGAGCCGAACGAAGCGACTTCAAGGAAATAAAGTGACCAGACGTGTTTCCGAAAGCAGCATTCAAAACGGTCTTTTAATTTGTATATTTACTCCATGGACATTATTACAAAACTCAGCATGTTACCAATATTATTACATCATCACCATACAGGCGGGTTCACAAATATCTCAAACCTTTGCAACAGTGACAACAGGAACCGAAAAATATGCCAGAATAATCATTTACATGAGAAAAATCTAGAAAACAGCAAATCCATCACAAATGAGATGTTCGTCTCTTTTTATTTTTCTTCCACGATAACACAATAACACTCCGAACGACAAAATCCTCGTATCGTACAAAACTCCTCACCGGATGAAGATCGGTCTTTTCTTTAATAAGGTTAAATGACGTTTTTGGTTTTTAAAACCAGAAGTGTTTTTGTTATCGATCCTTTTCATGCCCTACAGAGGCACAAAAAAGGGTCACGCACACACACACACACACACATACACACTCACACTCACACACAAATACTTCACAGCACTTGCTAAGAAAAATATACACTTACAAAATATCTTACAAATCAGCACAGAGAAAAATATACAGAATTTTTTTTGTCATGTCGAGAGCTTTGTTTACAATCTCTCTGATAGTGACGTATTTAATAGTTATAAAGCTTCATAATCTTTTTGATCGAAAATGTACCCGGGCTTCAGGTCAAATAAGGAAAACAAAACGGAACTGGTGAATATAATCGGACGTGAGCATTCCTATTTATCCTACATTCACTTTCTTATGGATATGCATCCATTTGTGTCGAGTCAGTGAGGGTTTACGATTCTAACATCAGGAGCAGCACAATAACAAATATGATCCAATACATTCGGTGGAAAAATGAAAGAAGGCATTGAAGTGGGCGCGAGTGCCCGTGTGCAGTCGTGCCATCAAAACCAAGTCGTCGTTCTTAAACATGGTAACCCAGACACAACAAATAAACAATAAAAAAACACATTTCCGGGACATTAAGGCATTTTCACTTATGTATTGTTTATCTTTCTTCGTGCATGTTTTGTAATAGAAAACAGATCTTAATGTTGTGAACTGTGGGTCTCAAAGAGCGGTGTATAGTTCATCCATCCATCCATCGTCTAGTTTTTATCAGAGCTTAAACCTATTTTAGGTCCTGGTGGGGCACTAAGAAATTAGTGAATACACTAAACACCCCGAATAGGTCGCCGGTCTGTTACAGGGTACAGATACAAACACACACACACACACAAAGGACAATTTCAGTATCTCCGAATAACCTGACTGCATGTCTTTGGAATGTACCGGAGCAAACACGGAGCTGGGGAGAACATGCAAACTCCACACAGTAAGCCTGCGCTGAGAACCGTGCCGCACATACATTTAACTAATTCTTATTTTGATTATTAGTATTATTGAAAGATTTCTGTGAACAGACTTAAATCAACGACGATCAGGCACAACATTATGACCACCTTCCTAAGCTAGTGACAAGGTAGTTTCCAGGTGGGCAGCCCTATTCTAGCCACGGCACCCGGGGAGCAGTTAAGGTGGGTCGGTGCCTCACTTAAAAGCACTTAGTCGTGGCCTGTGGAGTCTCGAAATCGAACCAGCAACCTTCCGATCACAAACCCAGTTCTCTAACACCCAGGACACGACTGACCCTACTGATGAATAACTATGATTATGTCTTATCACGGCAGCTGTTAGTGGGTGGGATATATTACAAAGCTGCACCTTCTATCCTGGACGTTGATTTTAGAAACAGGAAAAAAATGCATCAGCGAGATCAGATAGTGACGAATCGGAGCAAACTTTGAAACTGCAGCCCTTGTAGGGTGTTCCCGGTCTGCAGGGACCCGTATCTATCAGAGGATCAGTGGTGAACCAGTACCAGAACGATCGATACAAAGGTGTAGCATAGACAAAGTAACAAGGTGATCATAATGTGATGCCATTCGCTAGATTCTTTACATGTAACATACCCAGAATCCATCTGTGCCGTTCAATGCAAAGCGTCCCTCCAAAGTGGTGTTGCTCCAAGGTACAAACAAAAATATCCACGTAGAAGAAAAATATCTTGTCCGAGTCCTTGAAGAATCTTGAGTTTTGGTGTTTTGATGAGCCGTAGGTTTTCTGTTCACAGTTCACGTCATTACAAGGTCCCCAAAAGAACAAACAAACAAACACATTGAAAATAATCATATAAATGGGTGAACGTGAAGTTCCTGTGCTGATAAGACACTTCACATTTGGCACACTGATGTTTAGAATCGGTGTTGTGAGTAAATAGTGCATTTCTGGGTGTTGACACCCGAAAAGTGATTTTTCCATGGCTTAGAAATGTCCCTCTACGATAAGTTCCGGTAATATTCCTGTAAAAGCATAGTAAAAGCAAGAAATAAATGCCAGAAAATGATCATCTCATGCCACTAAGAACAACAAAACCAAACAAGACAAAAAGTTTGATATGTATTTTATATAAAATAGTCCTTATGTGCTATTTATCTTTTGTTGTATTTTTTTAGGACATAAAAATGTTGGTTCTCTTGAATTCGCATAAGTGAGACAGCATCGAGAGGTTCACCCGTTTTGCATACAAAATCTAATCCTCACGCCAGCATTTCATCCGAAGAGCTACATGTTTCAAATACAATTAGCAAATCTTGCTTTAGAAAAAGAAAGAATCTTTCCCAAGGGTAATAATAATCATAATAATAATAAACGTGTTGCATTTTCAGAGTGTTTTTGTTTTCCTCTTCAGACAAAACAACAAGGAAATAAAACAGCAAGAATAAAGCAAGAAGGAAATGCAGCCATTGTAGGTTAGAATCACTTAATAGGTAGCACGAGGAGTTTTTGCCATGCAAGATATCTACTTATCTTTTTTTCATAGAGGGTAGTTTATGGGGAGGGCCGGGAGAGAGGGGGGACGGGGCAAAAATAAAGGTACGTGGGTAGCTTCCATGCATCTCTTGCCGAGTCAGTGCGGGTTGCGTCAGAGATTCGGGTTCCGGAGGAAGTGTGGGGAAGGTGAGCAACGTGCATCAGCAGCTAGGTACAAAATATTACCTCAGTTTTTCAAACGAGGCCATCAGCGCAATGTCAGTCTGCTTGTCGGCCTGTTTGCCCTTAACGTTCTCCACCCTGGGGAATTTAGCGCTGGTCTTGTGGCGGTACATCTTCTTGTGGGCCGGGCCGTTCAGCCCGGGGACGCCGAGGCCGGACTTCTCGAAGACGTTACAGCCCAACGGAAGCTGAGGAAAAAGAGGGTTGAATTTGGCTTGATTTTTGCCACTGTTTTTCCTAGACTTGGTTCCTCCGGCGGATACGGCTCCCCTTTTCTTGGGGTCGCACCCTGTCCCTGCTAATATCTTAAGAGTCTTTGAGCTGAGACTGTTCGATTCGGAGGGTAAAGAGATGCTCGATGCGGGGCCCCATGCAGGCTCGATTGAGGCCTTCATGAAACGTTGGACCTCGGCCATTCCTGACACGATGTTAGACAGAATGTTAGACGGCTCTTCGAACTCTTGTTGGTAATCGGACTGGCTGTTGCTTTTGGTTAAGCCTAATCCTGGCCAGTCTTCAGAACCGTTACTGAGCAGCTTTGAGTCTCCGATTTGTGCTTTTCCACTTTTTTCATCCAGCAAGGCTTTGAGTTTCTTGGAAGCTTGTGAGTTCTGACGTGGGGCCTTGATCTTGTCTCCTTTCGAAGCTTTGGGTTTAGTCGCTTTGCTTTTTTTCTGATTCTGACCCTGCTTGCTTGTGCTCTTCCTTTTGGACTTTGAAACCTTCATGTCGCCGTCAATGATGTCTGATTTGTCTACGCACTTCTCCAGCCGCTCGCTAGCAAAACTGTGCATCTGATATGGCTGATCGTCGGTGATCTGATAACGGTCCGGATGTTCCATCACATCTCGATACCATTCCGTGTTCCGTTCAGTTTCGGTGATTATCTCAGACCCATTCTGTACTTTCCCTTCCGTCTTGGTCTCTCGAGCGGTGAGCTGCGGGGACAGGTCGGGCGTCTCGGGGGGCGAGAGCTCGGCGGACAGCGATGCGTGTCTGAATTTATCTGGGGTGAAGTTGGAGATGTCCAAGAGGTCCGTGGTCTCCCTCAACGGGGTGAGCGCCTCTGGGCTCGGCCGGGTCACCAGTTTGGGTATGCAGTGTGACAAGAAGTTCTCATTTTCCTCTCCGTCCTTGCTGCACGTCTTGAGACTCAGCGAGCCGAAATTGGTGGGGGTCGCAGACATCGAGGCAGCCAGATCGTAATTGATCATTCTTGTGTTGTCTCTTTGAAACGGGAGTTGATTCTCCAGCCGTGAAACCTGGCACGATTGAAATTCAGGTCCGACTGGAGTCGCCTGCTCGTAAAGTATCGTGTTTCCGTCCTGGCTCAGCTGTGCGTACTCTGGAACTGGCAACTCCTCGGACATGGGAATGGGCAAGGCATTGGAGAAGCTACCCTGGATGTTAGCAGCAAACTGATGATTAGGGTCAAGCTGCGAATGCCACATCTGGGTGAGACCCGGACAGCTGTGTGGTGACTGCTGGAGCTCTGATTCAGACGGCGGAGACAGGACACAACTCTGAGCGATCTGTAGATGCGAAAAGTCTTGACTTTCCAAAGTAAGAGCCATGCTCGATTCCCTAGGACAGATTCCCGTTCCAGTCATGGAATCGGAGGCATCCAGCAAGGTCTGGAGGTAACCACCAGGGATGACGGACATACCCGGGCCCATCTCTGATGGGGTAGCATCGTTGGAAGGGCACGGCGTGGGTATGTAGCCATATTTTTCATTCCCGTCAGAGGCTGTATGGCTTTGAGGACTTTGTGCATCGGAAGTGATTTCTGTTTCCGCTGTGATGTCATTTTTTTCCTCAGAAGCGATTTGCTTCGTTGCGCTTTCTTTAACCGGCCTCATACGTCTTTGTATTTTGCCTCTCGGTACTCTGGCTTTGCTTTTAAATTTACATAGTCTAATTGTTTTATTCTCTGATGGCCGTTCCTCTATCTCGTTCGATGTCTTTGGGTCTGTCGAAGTGTCTCCTTGACAGTCAAGATCAGACCCGGGTTCCGGTTTGTGCTCTGATTTCTGCAAGATTTTAATCCTCTGAATGCGTAGTTTGTTTTCAGGCGTGTGTTTCTCGCTTGTCGGACTGCAACTAAGCAGTCGATGGCAGTCGTCGTGTTGGATATTATGTTTCTCTTCATCATCCGACCTGAGCTGCTCATCTTCCTTGTGCTGCCAAAGATCCTTTAAAGGAGCCAACTTGTCGTACTCTGTGTCGTACTCCTTGTTAAGGCTTTCCGGATCGATTTTACCCAGCTTCACACACGTGTGCTTCTCCCCTTTGAACTTGTTGATGATGATGTATTTGATGATCATGGGCGACTCCTTGCGGGAGGATTTTTTTCTCTTTTTAGGTCTCCAGTCGTCGTCCTGCTCCTCTCTCGGACCGGACGGGGCCGGCTCTCTCTTCTCCTGATTCTTCTCGTTCTCGAGCGAGTCTACGTCATACAGATAATCGTCGCTGAACCGGACTTTCCGCTTTTCTCGTAATCCGTAGTTTAACGGACTCAAAGCGGAAACGTTCTTATGCGAGAAAGAGTTTTTATGATTGCTCTCATGAAAGCTCTCGAAGGACGACCGGGAGCTGGAGCTGTCCACACCAAAGTCCTCGGAGTCGTCGGCGGAGTTCCCGGAATCGATGAAGTAGTTGACTTTTGGACTCGACGGTGTCTCTAAGAAGCCGTCGCTGTGTTTGCTGTCACTCTCCAGCGCTTCTAACTCTTCGTGTTTATCTAAAACACAGTCCTCGGTCTTGATTCCATTTTCCATCTTCGCCTCGTTGGCGAGGACGCTGGGAAAGAAGTTGAGCTGTGTTTCTTCGTGAAGAATGTTCGTCTTTTCTCTCATGTTGTCCTGGAAGGACTCGTAGCGAATCTTGAGCGAGCACATATCACTGCTGAGGGTGGAGTCCTCATCGTCATCGTCGAACATGTAGTTATCCACGTCATCCTCCGAGAAAAGGTTCATGGAGAGCTCGTTTTTCGAGCAAAGGTCCAGCAGCTCCATTTTGCTCTCGCTGATGAAAGACTCGATGTAGCCCCAGTCCTGATTGGAACTGGTCAGCAGGCCGTCGTCTCCATTGCACTTGTCCAGGAGGCCCTCATACATATTTTTGGACGTCTGATTCGAGTCGTCGTCTGTCTTTGCCGCCTCTTTTTTCTCCTCGCTCTGAGCTTTGGGCACGGGGAAACTCAGCAGCTGGTCGGGCAGGAGCTGCTCGGCGTAATTACCTGTCTCGTTGATGCCCATGCACTGCATACTAATGTTGGACATGGAACAGGCGTCAAACTCTCTGTCCACGTCGGCCATTTTTAGGCTGACGCTCGGCGTCTCGGCACTCGGCGCACCTTTGGTCTCGATGATGCAGCCCAGGAGAGTGCGGCTCGGCTGCTGGATCAAGTAGTCTTCGGTTATCCCAGAGATCCCCACTGGTTCCATCATGGTGAAAGCTGGCTCGTTAGTGTCCTCGCGGGACCGGGGACTCACATCCTCAGTGACATGAAATGTTCAGGCCACGGAGCAGAAGGAAAAAAATCATTGGCTTCTCCGTGGACTCCCGTAAAGTCACCATAGAGCATCAGATAGTGTTTAGCTCCCGTGATCCTGGAGGAGGAAACACAAACATGATATCAGAATTACAATTAATTTCTCTAAACATCATTAGAAGAACACAGTTCGTAGGTTTATATGAAGGACTGTTTACTTTCAATAATTAGTACATGACAGACGAAGCGCTGGAATTAATGTAACCGAGAAGAGCAAAAAGAAATAAATAAAGTACACAACATAAACATTATTAACCAAAAACAAATCTCACAACCTCATTATTTTATTTTACTATCTGCCAGCTGTTTAATACAATAATATCAAGCAATATACAGTAAAGAAGGGAGCCGAAAGAAAAGAAGTAAAGAGAAATAAATAATTAACAAAAAGAAACAAGCAAACTAAGAAACAAACAAGAAGCAAATATAAAGGAAGAATCAATTGAACAAACATACAAATAATTAATAAAAACGATACAAACACAAACACAAATAGGGTGAAAATAATTAAACAAAAGGTATATAAGCAAGCATAAAGAAAGTAACGAACAAACAAACAAAAGAACGGAAAAAACAATAAACTAAGAAAGAATCAAACAAAAACGTACAAAAACAAATAATGGAACAAACAAACAAAGGATAGAAAAAAAGAATGAAACAAAAACAAATAATGGAACAAACAAGCAGAAAGAAAGGTGGAGTTAAACAAAAAATTAAACAGAAGCAAACAAAAACAAAGAATGGAAGAAACAAAAAGAAAACGATTGATTGTTTTTTGTTTGTTTTCTTGAACTTAATCTGTTAACTATTCGTGTTCATTATTAACTTTGATTTGTAACCCAGACGGAATAAACGAACGAGTGATTTTTGTTTGCTGTAGATTCCACATTTATATTGACTTGCACTCGTCTGCTCAGTCACACGCCATCAGATGAAAGAAACGAGCAATAAGAGGCCAAAAGAAGCCGAGGATGTCTGATTATACCACAGCAGACGCAGGTTTAATGCGTCGTCCTCCGCACGCTGGCTGCAGTTACACATTCGCGCCACACGTAAACGATCCTGGTGCGTCCGACAGCAACTGTAGACGACTACAATGAATGAATTCTGTGATGACATGAGTATTGAGACGATTGTGTCGAACTCGCCCACACGACCTTGGTTAGAACAGAACGTTCAGAGAGACGTAAGAATAGAAGAACCATCTTCATCTTAAACGAGAAAAACTCCGCCGCCGCTCACACAAGAGACGACAAACCAACCCAATGTACGTTTTTCATCGTGACTTATATAATAAAAACGTATTACTCTTTACATTATGAATCCAGCATGAGGAGGATTAAAGAAGGTCATGTATTAAAATTGCTGCTATAGAATCAGCGCCATGTTTATTAACGAGTGTAAAAAGCTTAAAACACTTCGTTCGGGGTTCATTATCTTCATCCATCACTAAAAAGATTACCAAAGATACACACAAATGCACACACACACACACACACACACACTGTTACACTCACACAAGTTC
>JAOUQU010433798.1:0-10041 GCA_028566735.1 Ammoglanis amapaensis | reverse complement strand
TGTAGCAGAGCCTGGATTTGAACCCCCAACCTTTGGGTTCCCAGCCCAACGCTCTACCCACTAAGCTACACTGTCCCTAGTTATCCGGTACAACCCTAGTTTAAGCTTATTTATGTTTTTATGTCTAATAGACATAAACAACTTTATATTGTGGACAATAAGACTATCACTAAACTGATCTCTGATCTTTGACATATGTATAGCCGTCTTCTTTTCATCCATGCACTCTGCACAGGCAGCTCTTCCGCCAAAGAAGATCCTTGTCCACAGCATAAAAAGATCCCATATTTATTTATTTATGCTGTCTTGATTGAATGCGCTTTAAAGCTTGTAAATACCAAGGTGGACCATTAAAGGGTAGATCGTAAGGATGGACCTACTAACATAGTTAGCACTACTGTATTGCTTTTTCTTGTAAATTGCAAAATAGGGTAGAACTGTTATGGTTGTCTACATAAGACTTTTAGATTAAATGTGGACAAATGACATTGAGTTAGCCTGTAATCTTTCCATGTGTCTTCCTCTTCCTCTAATGTCAAATAGACATTAATTAGGAAAACACTTCATAAAATGCACAAGAAGTAACCCTTATAATATATGATAAAATAAAACTCATCAGAGTTTCAAGTCAAGACTTAGTTAAAGTTTTTCAACAGCATTAAGACTATGATATTATCATGATGACATTCCATATATCCATAAATCTAGGATCCTCTTGGATCTAAAATATAAAATTGTGTTAATATATACAGCCATTTTGGCGCTCTTTAAAAGTTAAAAGGTTTCAAATGTGCTTAATAAGCACAATGATCAGTACTGGGAAGACAATGGACATCAACTTGTACAAGTGATGAACCAAAGCATTCCAATATTTGAAATAAATACTACATCACAACCTCATGGAATGTAAACACCTTAACACATTTTTAGCAGAAGAGTAAAAGTAAGGTCATCCGTATCTTCTCATTGTATTGCTGGATTATATTCACTGCTGGAAGAATTATTCTGGGAATCTCTGGGAATCATTTCAGCTTCATCACTTTTCTCTGGCAAAATGAATACAACTTGGGCTCTTTCATTCTCCAACCAAGCTGCCCTTTAACATGTCATGAAGAAAACGAATGCCCAGAGTTTTATATATGATTGCCATCATTTACTAAAGTCACATCCACTGGAGACGATGCTTTATAAAATGCAGCTCTAGTCTTATCAGCGTAATTAATCACTGCATGTTGGCAGGTCTTAGTTTATTGCCCTATTTTTACCATGGAAGCGTGTGGACCCAGAATGACTGGCGACGTACATAAAATGGACACATAATGAGATGAACTGGGATATAGTGAAGTCAGTGGCTTTGCAGAGCTTCAACACTATCATAAGATCAGATGGTTTAAGGAAAACAGAGTTTCAACTCAATATCTGCTGCTAATTTATCAAAGTAGAGATTGTTTCCATTTATCAATTTATGTAACTCATGTCCGTGATACAATTTGGAACCACTATTCTTACATCATTCAGACAAGAGATCTAGACAAAAACATTAAATAAATTACCAGATAATTATTTTGGGACGTGGCCAGAGGCAGCGTAGTTCCGTGTTTATGGAACGCAGTTCCTCACACTCAGCATGTGAAGCTTAATAATAAATAATTCTTACTAAATTCCAGTCAACATTTGAAGACTCTATTCAGTATGATGAGACACGTTCTCTTGACTGACTTTACTTGAACAAAATCACCACAAACAAAGACTATCTTCTGTTCTTTGTTCCGATTAAGCTGAATTTTGGTCCGAATAACCAAACAAAATTACACGTATATAATAGGATTCGTTTTGGTGCTTTAGGATTTGATCCGAATACCCGACTGGTCTGATAAACCGGTGGTCCTATTAACCAGAATCAACTGCAGTACTAATTTAATTCTGAATTTTAATCATATTTTAATCAAATTTAGTAAACATTATCGCAGTAGAAACCCAGATGGAAATACAACACATTAAAAGTCAGACCCATGAGGCATCACCATGAAAACTGTGTAGTAAACACAATAGAGAAATGACTGTTGCCCTGAAGATGCCAGCTTGCTTAGAAAAAGAAAATCCACACTCAACCTCAGGGTCTTAATGAATGAATTAATTTATACTTTGATTATAGACATAACAAACAGTGTTGGCCAAAAGTATTGGCACCCCTGCAATTCTGTCAGATAATACTTCTTCCAGAAAATGATTGCACTCACACATGCTTTGGTAATAATATCTTCATTTATTTTGCTTGCAATGAAAAAACACAAAAGAGAATGAAAAAAGTCAAATCATTTATCGATTTACACAAAACTACAACAATAGGCTGACCAACAATAGACCAAAAGTATTGGCACCCTCAGCCTAATACTTGGTAGAACAACCTTTAGACAAAATAACTGCAAACAACTGCTTCCGGTAACCATCAATGAGTTGCTCCAGGTCCCTGAGATTTGAAGGGTGCATTCTCTAAAATGCCATTTTGAGATCTCTCCACAGATGTTCTATTGACTTCAGGTCTGGACTCATTGCTGGCCACTTTAAAAGTCTCCAGGGCTTTCTCTCAAACCATTTTCTAGTGCTTTTTGAAGTGTGTTTAGGGTCATTGTCCTGCTGGAAGACCCATGACCTCTGAGGGAGACCCAGCCTTCTCACACTTCCCTACATTATGCTGCAAAATTTGTTGGTAGTCTTCAGACTTCATAATGTCATGCACACGGTCAAGCAGTCCAGTGCCAGAGGCAGCAAAGCAACCTCGAAACATAAGGGAATATCTGCCATGTTTGACTATAGGGACCGTGTCCTTTTTTATGAAGACCTCTTTTTGCCCCTGTAAACTCTATGTTGATCCCCCAAAAAAGCTCTACTTTTGTCTTTCTCAGGTAAGTTTTGGCAAACTCCAGCTTGGCTTTTTATGTATTTGGGTCAGAAGTGGGGTCTTCCTTGGTACCTTAACATACAGTCCCTTTTCATTCAGACGCCGACGGGTTGACAATGTTGTACTCTTGGACTGCAGGGTTGCTAGAATATGTTTGGATGTTAGTCGATGTTCTTTAGCTACCATCCACACAATCTTTTGTTGAAATCTCTCGTCAATCTTTCTTTTTTGTCCACATGTAGGCAGGTTAGCCACAGTGCCATTGGCTTTAATCTTCTTGATGATCTTGCACACAGTAGACACAGAAACAGATGAAGAAAATAAAGAAGACTCTGAAAACTTGCGAAGCAAAATTATGAAAAAGTATGAGCAATCTCAAGGCAACCTTCTTTATTTTTTCCATGCTTAATGTGGTACACACAAGGACACAGGACAGATGTTGAGTCAACTTTAATCCATTTCAACTGGCTGCAAGTGTGATTCAGTTATTGCCACCACCTCACCTCTTATGTGCCACAGGTAAGTAACAGGAGCTGTTAATTACACAAATTAGAGAAGCATTACATTTTTCTAAGGGTGCCAAAACCTTTGTCCACCCCTTTTTTATGTTCGGTGTGGAATTATATTGTTTGACTTTTTGACAATTCTTTTTGTGGTTTTCCATTGAAGACAAATTAAATGAGGATATTATTACCAAAGCATTTGTGATTGCAATCATTTTTGGAAAGAAATTGAGTATTATCTGACTGAATTGCAGGTGTGCCAATACTTTTGGCCAACACTGTACATATTTAGTAAGGGTTTTATTACACATAAAATCATAATCTCCCTCCCCTTTCATCTCTGATAAGATATGGAGCATTTGATGTGCTCATTGATGCTCCAAAGATAATTCCTTCATTCCTTATTAAAGATGTTATGATACACTTTACCCACAAAGTGATAAGATTCACAATACTGGGCTCACAATACATTTAAATAATAAATAAATAAAAAACTGAAGATAATTACAATTCTTTGCTTAGAAAGAATCTTTCTCTGGCATTCTCTTTCTCAAACCATTAATTCGTTTGTCCGTCCACAATGATTGCCCTTTTATTTCTGGGTTAGGTGGAAACTCGAGAAAAAAAAACTCAAAAAGGTCAAAACCCAAATAGGGACAGTGTAGCCTAGAGGGTAGAGCGTTGAGCTGTGAACCCGAAGGTTGGGGGTTCAAGTCCATGTCTCTGGGTCAGAAGTGGTGTCATTAACCCTGTCTGCTCCAGGGGTGCCATACGTTGGTTGACCCTGCGCTCTGACCCCAACTTCCAGACAAGTTGGGATATGCAAAGAGAAACATTTCGTTGTACTGTACACCTGTATATGTGTAATGTCAAATAAAATTTAATTTTGAAATGAAAATTCCACCTTGTGTTTGAAAACTACATCGTTCCGGGACCCTCTGCTGTTTAAAGTTTAAAAAACAATTAGTCTTAAATGTTTCATCAATTCAAATTGTGTTTTAAACTGATTATTTGTGAATCATTAAAACTTAATTAATAAAAAATAATTTACTGACATCTGAAATAAAGAAAAAAACAATAAAGTCTTTGTAATATTTTTGGCCGTATAAGTTTCACTGGGGAGCTGCACCTTGCTGAGCCCACGACAAGCAGAACACTTTTTAACACTGAGCAGATGCCTGCATTTATCCAAACTGTAACCATGTGGTGCTGAGCAGAAGGAGGGATAGATGAAGTGAGTTTTACAGATGAGGCGATGGTAGTAATTCAGAGCTCACGCTGGGGCTGTGTGTCACATCTGATAATACAGGCCTCGTGACCAAAGCTGATAGGATAATTAATAGATTGATGAGCTCCTCAAATGCATGCTGAGGCTTATTCAAATGGATTGGGCTGGTGGAAATAATTAAGATAATCTTGGATCATACCTGCCCCCTTTTGAGCAGCTCCAAAGAACTGTCATCTGAACCTGAGTGTTTGGAGAAACGGAATACTGATACCCGTATCGATCCGATTTAGCTACAAAGAACGATTTAATGTACTAGGACTGTCAAAAAACTTCAATGGTTCATCCTGTTTGGCATGATCCTGCTTCCAAGCATACAGAACTTGTGTCTAGCTGTTTACAAGGTATATTACAGCGTGTCATTCAATACTTATTCCTTATAGGTTTCCTGTTGGGTTGTACTGTTGTGTAAGGTTTTACTTTTGTGTGTGTACACTTTGGTTTCTTTAATGACAGGAAATGATTATTCACTAAACAAGATTCATCAACTTAATTTTCAACTTTTATATCAAACACACTCATGGATGGTCCAGTATATCCAATTCATCTCACTTGCATGTGAGTGCCATGGCCTGGTGGGAAATGGCTAACTGGGTAGAGAACTAGGTTTGTCATCGGAAGGTTGCCAGTTTGATGCAGAGAGTCAAGAACTCAGGACTTAAGTGCCAATAAGTGCATGGTAAAATGCTATATTACCAATTCTTTACCTAAATAAATGATATACACATATACACGGTGGACTTTAAAATACACGCATTGTAGGCTGACAAACATACACACACAAACACATACACAATTGACTGTATCAAACTGCACTTGTTTGTTGCAATGTATACATTTTTTGCACCAACTCCAGATCTTTGCTGCTGTATTACAATTATATTTGCACATGCATTTCTTTGCACTTTAATGTGCGCTGCTAATGTTTCTATGTCCCACTCTTTACTAACGCTTCAGAAATAGTGTTAATAAGTTCTTCATGTTATTCTAGTAGGCCATTGCTTTGACATAAAACCATGCTTGTGTATTATTGCTATAATATTGAGAAAATGTCATTCTATAAACACATTTATTACAGTCTCATTCATTTATGATTTTAGATGAAAGTAAAAAGCAAACAGTGCTTGTACATCTCATGAAATATTACTTCCTAAAAGGTGCCTATTATTCCCATAAGAACCTTCCTCAATGGTGATTAGCAACATATATAAGAGCATGAATTACCCCAGATCTCATTACCCTCACCACAGAAGTTCTCTGGTCATTTTCTACACTTAACTCACAGATTTATAGCAGTTTATATCCCAATTATCTATAAATATGTCCAGTCAACGAGACAATTGGTTACATGGGTGATATTGCTGTTAGTATTGTTATGTTTCTGGTAACTCATGCTAAACCATCTTTGTTTGTGTAAATGAGTTTTTTACTATCACCTCCTGCTGAAGTGAAATTATCTGGTTTCACCACATCACTGGCCCTCCATGGTGGATCCAGCAGTGGTTAATTCTTATATGGATTTGGGAAAAACAGCTAATTGTGGAAAATTATGCCAGTAAACTGGGTTAAATACACGGAAGAAGAGAATGAGTGCAGATATGGTGTTTGTTTCTTTTTTTGTTTGTTTGTTATGATGACCTGATTTTGGTCAGGGCTGTTGTGGCTATGAAGCCTGTATTTATATGGATTCATTTTACTATATTGATCAAAAGTGTGCATTTTTGCGATAAAGATTTCATAACACATTAAAGTTTTTAAAGACTAGAAATCAACTAGTATTGTTTGTAATTAAATGTCTACATTGATTCTAAATACATTATATACATGCTATATACATATATATATATATATATAGAAGGAAGACATAAAAAGATTTAACAGTTTAGTTTCTACATCACAAAAAGCGTGTTAGGTTTGAGACACAAAATTGTTTGTTATTGATGTTACAGACATGCAGTGTTGGGCATGTTACTTAAGTAGTTAGTTATAGTTACTTCTCGAAAAAAGTAACTGGGATAGTAACTAAATTATTGTATAATAAAAGTGTTATAACTTTTACCAGAGAAAGAAATGATTGAATTACTTTTGCCATTGATATTGATTTAGATAAGATTTAGCAATTTACCAAAATATGATAATATGTATCTATGTGTTTACCCGTTTTTTGAGTCGTTTTTGCCCGCTACCGATCCCCAGAGTTACTCAGCAATTACATTTTTATGGAGTAGGTTGTCAGGTCTTTCTCCAACCCTGTATGGCTAAAGGGACCTTGTGAAACTACAGGACAATTTTACCCATTTCCGATCAACCTGGTTCAAGTTTTTGGATTGTGGGAGGAAACCCGGAGGAAACCCACGCTGACACAGGGAGAACATGCAAACTCCGTACAGAAAGCCCCTGGCCCAACCCCCGGATCGACCCGGGACTTCTTGCTGTGAGGCGACAGTGCCAACCACTTAGCCACCATGCCGCCAAAATATGATAATAAGGTAAAAATAATAATACACTTATAAAATAAAAAAGTGTATTTACTGGCACGTTTAAGGTTAAGATTGCAATGGCCTGTTGGTTAGAGAACTGGGCTTGTGGTCGGAAAGTTGCTAGTTTGATTCAGAGAGTAAGCAGGTCAGGACTGAAATACCCTTGAGCAAGACACCTTCCCGAGCCCCCAAGACTAGGGCTGCCTATCATGCCAGGCATGTGTGCTCACTGTATCCTTTTAGTGTTCACTAGTCTGTGTAAATATTTTTCACTGCACAAATTGAAATTAATGTTAAGAATTTTTTTTTTACGCACATGGGTAAAACTATGCCACCGTGTCCGGTTTAGTGTTTTATAATTTGTTAGCTAAAAAAATATTTTTGAAACTTTGGAACAAATGCATATAAACACTGCTTATTTGTTGGACTAGAGTTTCGGAACCTTATGCTGTATGACATTCCATGAACATGCTTTTCATGTTTATGTATTAAGTATGAAACCAGAAGGAAAGTGTTCCGTATAATTTCTGTTAAACTTAAAGTATTGTTCTTTTATTTATAAGCATCAGCTGCTTCACATTTTCTAAACTGATCGGCCAGAATTCCAAACCAAAAGCAGATTTTTTAGCATACTTGTGGAGTTTTGCTGCCTGAGGGAATAACTGAAAGATCTAGATCTGATGTCTGTTTTAGGTCTTTGAACACTAAAAAACTCTGGAAAAGATTCTTAACTCATTCTGTGGTGTGAAGAAACAAAAGAAATCAAGCAACCAGCCAGCAGTTTAATTTAAGTATCCTGATTTGATTCTTAAGATGGTATCAGAGTGTGCCATTCATTTATAGCTGACATATCGGCTGTACAGTACTTTTTTTAATGACGATCAGAGAAGTCTTATGATTTATGGGGCGGTAAATAAATAGACATCTAGAATGAAATAAGAGCACATTCGTTTTAGTGGTTGTTTGTGCGGGTTATGTTCAGATGTTTTGCACATTATTATCAAAACAGTTAAGCTGCATGTTTAAAATTATCATTTGAATAAAATGGTCTGGTCACATCTACCTAATTTAAAGTACTAAAAATCATACATCTGTACTTTTCATAATCAACAAGGTGGCAGAGCTTGTACCGTAGTTACAAAAAAGCAATTATTTTACTTTTTTCTTTAATTTTCCCATTCCGCCACAGAGGCTTATGGTTAACATTGTTGCAACCATAGGATGAAGTCAAGGTTTGATAATTGGGTAAGGCAATCTGGGACTTTCTGTATGGCGTTTATATGTTATTTTATGTATGCAGACATGCAGGTTAGATACTATGCAGACATGCAGGTTTAGATACTGAAATTGTTTTGTGTGGGTGTGTTGTTTCTGTACTTTTCAACAGACTGGTGACCCATTCAGATGTTTTGTTTATGTTACTTTTAAAGTAAAGAAAGCGATGGTAAAATTGGATGATGTAAAACTTTCTGTGTGTAGTTTGCATGTTCTTTTCATGTATGCAGACATGGATGAATGGACGAATGATGGATGATCATAAGTTTTGGCTGATTTTGAAGCACTCACATTCTTACTTGCTCTTCCAATCATGAAATGGAGAGGGTGGGGGTCCTATTGTTTTTCAGTGATTGCAAGACACATTTCCTTCAGAGATTGAAGGAAAGTGGCTCATCCAACAGAGAGACTATTTTGATCCTTTTTTTATTTGAATGCTCGGACACACCCTCTACTAGACTGGTTTTATCTACCTTCACAAAACATAAGGTAGGCAAGACTTGCTTTATGAAAGGTTCTAGCCTTTCTGTATATAGTTGTATATGTTCCCCAAGGTTGTGTGGGTTTATTCCGGGAGCTCAATTTTCCTCTGACAGTCCAAAGACATGCACGCAAAATTGTCCATGAATGTGTTTGATACAACTTTGTAAAATAATGAATCTGATTTTAAAATATATAAAATATTGTTAAAGTCCTAACAAGAAACAAACCACACAAAGTTCTCGTGCCTAATATAAAACAGTAGCTAGTAGTTCTTGTGGTCAGTAAAAAGCAATAAGAGAAAAGTGTAACCTCCATGTGTTTTTTTTGTTAGAACATATGAGATGGTTTTTTGTCCGTCAGTTCAGTATGAACAGAGCCCTGTTCAACAATGTTGTTTTTACTACTGAGTTTTTTTTTTTACATTAGATTAATCTCGGTGGATGTTCGAATTTGGTTTGGTTGTTCTTGGTAAAACAC
This sequence comes from Ammoglanis amapaensis, assembly GCA_028566735.1. Classification (NCBI taxonomy): domain Eukaryota; kingdom Metazoa; phylum Chordata; class Actinopteri; order Siluriformes; family Trichomycteridae; genus Ammoglanis; species Ammoglanis amapaensis. The sequence goes on along the minus strand of JAOUQU010433798.1, from coordinate 636 downwards.
ATAGGCAGAGGGATAGTGGACAGAGATCAAAATGAACAAGAACTTTGTGAGCAGAACTTTGCAATCGCTTATAGAGAAGGGTAGGGAACCATTGTGCCACAACAGAGGAGGTGAGGCACGGCGCCTCTAGGCAAACCATTGAAGCATGATAAAGAAAGGTAGATCTAGATATACATTTATGTTCACTCATTGAGGTATGCTTGTAACAGTTAAAGCTATTGGGGGAGGGGGTCATTGGGTGACTTAAAACAACACTGCAAAAGGAATGTGGATACGTTATTGCTCGCATTTAGCATTTTTAAAGAAAACAAAACAAGAGTAGTTAGTGTTATGTAACATATCTAATGAGCTTCATACAAAGTTGACATGCAACATCAGGGTCATGTTGGATTTCTTTATTTATGTAGGTGTAACCCATATTAAGTCACACAGTGCAAAAAAACTTTAGAAGTATAAATACATAAAACCAATCTGAAACTGATCCTTTAACAAAAAAAACTGATTTGATACAAATACAGATTATGATTTGAGCGATACATATCGATATATATTTATATATTAGGGCTGTCCACAACCAAGGATTTTGTTGGTCGACCAGTGGTTGTCATTTACTTCAACTAATCGACTAGTAGTCGA